>PVIC010005522.1:0-40498 GCA_004025085.1 Thryonomys swinderianus
AAAAAAAAAAAAAAAAAAAGAATCACCTAAAAACAAAATGTTTATAAAGTTCAGGATAAAAATAAGCAATGTAAAATATAAATACTTGATATGTAATAATGAAACATTAACAAAACATTGAAAAATAGAGCAGTAATACATTGAAACTACCAATTTAGATTCTCGTTTTGCACCCATGTGAGATGAGGTAAAAGGCTAAATTTATTTAAATGTAACAGAAAAAAATGTTAATCAGCATCATTTTTTTTTTTTTGATACAGGGTCTCGCTTTGTAGTTCAGGCTGGCCCTGAGCTCACTATGGTGCCCAGGCAAGCCGCCGCGAACTCAGCAATCCTCCTGTCTCTGCCTCCTGAGTGCTGGGATGACAGGCGTGAGCCACCACATCCGGCATTGTGGTATGCGGTGTTGATTGTTGGTGGGCGTGTCTCCACGCCCAGCATTATAAGTGGTTACCGGGGATCGAACTCAGGACCTTGCGCCTGCAAGGCAGGCGCTGGAACCACTGAGCTAACCCTCCAGCCCCCTATCGTTTATTTTTTTACATTTCTAAAAAGAAGATTTAATAAGACCAATACAACAAAATGTTAAAATATTTGGTCACATTAATTTTTAAACTGTCTTTAAACATTCACAAATATCAGATAGACAAAAAATTCACAAATACATCTATTAAGTGTAATAATTGATGAAAAAAATGGTACAATGTATCCTATGCTTTCATTTTCTAACCAGTACTGGCAGCACACAGAGCAACAACCCACTCCCATAGGAACATAAACAGAATTCCTCAGTAACTGCTGTGGCAGTAGGTTCACCAGACCTTAAAATGAACCGAAAAGGTCATTTCTAACAGTATGTACTTGAAGGTTATATACTAGACACTATATGTATGTTCTCCCTATTATTTACGTTCTGGAATAGTACAACAAGAGGATACGTCTGCATGAAACATCACACACTTTTTGTTTTTGTTATTTGAAACAGTCTCAGAATAGTTTAAACTGGTCTTCAACTCAGTAGGTAGCTCAGGCTGGCCTCAAATTCTTGGGAATCCTCCTGCCTCAGAGCTGGGATTACACATGTGCACTACCATGCCTGGCTCATATTTATAATAATGGCTACTAAGCCTCATGAAAACAGGAAATTGTTACCTAACGTTAAAAAGTATAATAGGGCCGGAGAGTTAGCTCAGTGGTTCCAGAGCCTGCCTCCCAAGCGCAAGGTCCTGAGTTTTCCATCCCCAGTAACCACATACAATGCTGGGCGTGGTGACTCACACCCACCAGCTATCAATACCACATACCACAGTGCCGGGAGTGGTGGCTCACACCTGTAATCCCAGCACTGGGGAGGCAGAGGGAGGAGGATTGCTGAGTTCAAGGCTTGCCTGGGCTATATAGTGAGCTCAGGGCCAGCCTGAACGACAAAGGGAGACCCTGTCTCAAAAAAAAAAAAAAGTATAACATTAAAATAAATGTTTTATCTGCAGGTGTGTAAAAGATTCATTTTAACATGGTGCAAGAAATACATCAAAGGGCCGGAGATTTAGCTCAGTGGTTCCAGACCTGCCTAGCAAACTCAAGGTCCCTGGTTCACAAGGTCCCTGGTTGGATCCCCACATACAACAATACCAGTGTGGTGGTTCACACCTACTGGCAATCAGTACCACATACCACAAATGCTGGGTGTGTTGGCTCACACCTGACATCCCAGCACTGGTGAAGCAGAGGCAGGAGGATTGCTGAGTTCAAGGCTTGCCTGGGCTACATATCAGGGCCAGCCTGAACTACAAAGCGAGACCCTGTCTCAGGAAAAAAAAAAAATGCTAATAAGGCTAATATTAATTCACATGATTCAAAGACTTCACTCAAGTCAGCCTTTAAAATCACTGAAATATATACATATATTTTATACCTGAGTCAAGTACTGCTTATCATGACCTCACCTATGAAGGGAGCACAAATCGAACCATAAGAACAGCAAAGAAAACAAACAAAACTCAAGAACAAAATGAAAACAATCCTCACCTACAGAATGTGGCTGGGTTAAGGAGAGACTTAGTAATCCAGGTTCAAAACTATAGAACTGGGCCGGAGGGTTAGCTCAGTGGTTCCGGCGCCTGCTTCGTAAGCACAAGGTCCTGAGTTCGATCCCCGGTAACCACATACAATGCTGGGTGTGGAGACACGCCCACCAACAATCAACACCACATACCACAATGCCAGACGTGGTGGCTCACGCCTGTAATCCCAGCACTCGGGAGGCAGAGACAGGAGGATTGCTGAGTTCGCAGCGGCTTGCCTGGGCACCATAGTGAGCTCAGGGCCAGCCTGAACTACAAAGTGAGACCCTGTCTCAAAAAAAAAAAAAAACAAACTATAGAACTAATAAATTTTAGAAACACTTCCTAATTCTAATTACCTACTTTATTAATTCCTTCATAAATAAAAGTGCTAATGTTTAGGCAACTGGTAATGTATTACTGAGAGCAAACTAGAAAAGCTTCAAATGGGATGTAATCCCTTGTATTATTAAATAGATGAAAGCAATAAAATAAAGGAAATTCCATACATAATAACAACATTTTTATTTGGAATCATAAGGAAGTCAAATTTCCCAGAAAATGGGGAACTTACTGCAATAACAAAGCCTTAAGTGTTTACTTTCATAACAATCTTTTTAAAGACACCAATTTCATACTTCCTTTAACACAAAAAACTCAAAGTTTACTTACAACCGAGGTTACCACTATGACACAATAACCACGAAACTATCCGACAATATGGTTGATTTCCTTAGGAATTGTTTTCAGAAGTATATGTCTTCATGTAATAGTTTTCAAACCTTATTCTTCTACAGTTTCACTTTTTTTTTTTTTTTAAAGAAAGGGTTTTACTTTGTAGTTCAGGCTGGCCCTGATCTCACTATGGAGCCCAGGCAAGCCTCTAACACAACAATCCTCCTGCCTCTGCCTCCTGAGTGCTAGGCTTACAGGCGTGAGCCACCACGCCCTGCATTGTGGTGTGTGGTACTGATTGCTGATAGGCGTGAGTCACTACGCCCAGTATTGTTGGATGTGGTTATCAGGATCAAATTCAGGACCTTGTGCTTGATAGACAGGCCCTGGAACCACTTAGCTAAATCTCTGGCCCTCACCTACCTTTTAATAATTTTTTTTCTGGAAATACAATGGCATTTCTACATGTGTGTCTAACTCCAAAGGTCAACACTATAGATTTTCACTTGTGGACTGATTCCAATTAATAGTTTCTGAATAAAAGCAAAGATATGTAATACTTTTCAGTATACAACTGACCCCATATATGAAGGTTGTCTCCTAAAACAATACCATGTAGTCCCAGCACTGAGGCAGGAGGATCATTACAAATCGGAGGCCAGCCTGAGCTACACAGCTAGACCTTTCTGAAGGAAAAAAGAAAAAGACTCAATCACCTACTTATGCTATAGCATCTTCGTTTGTGGAAATAAATTCTACAGTGGCCACATAACACTGAAATTTGACACTGCAATTCTCTGAATGTATGCCTGGCTCAGCAACGCTAATGCCTGGGTTAATTCTGAAGATATGGAGGAGACCTTTCTATGTCCCGGATCTCTGCTGTTTCAAGAGGCAGAGATCACTCAGCCTCAATAAATGTTGAATTTCTGACTCAACTTACAAATATACTCATTTTCAAAAACACAGTAGTAATGTTCCATTTCCTCAGGGAAAGTTACTGAACTCACTTGTCTCTGACAAGACAAAAATTTCTCAAATGAAACAGAACATCTGAAAAGAAACAAAAAACAAAGTAGAGGACAGGTTCAAACAAAAGAAACAAAGAGACAAGGCCATTTGTCCACAGATTTAGAAGACTCAGAGAAGGCTAAGAAATATTTATTTACAGTGTTCTGGAGTGGTTGTCAGAGAAGGACAGAAATTGGCCCCACAGGGTAAAACATACCTACACTGAACACTGTTATAGAAACCAGTTTTCTAGACATTATTCCAACTGAGTATTTCATAGGAAAAAATTTTAAATGCCAGAAAGTGTACTTTCATGGGTATTTCTAGCCAAGTAATTGACTATAATTTCTTTGGATTCCTGATTCAAAAAGTAACCATTAAAATTTACATTCTTTTTTTTTTTTTGAGACAGGGTCTCACCTTGTAGTTCAGGCTGGCCCTGAACTCACTATGTAGTCCAGGCAAGCCTTGAACTCAGCAATCCTCCTGCCACTACCTCCCAAGTGTGGGGATTACAGGCATGAGCCACCACGCCCCGCACTGTGGTATGTGGTATTGATTGCTGGTGGGCTGAGTCACTACTGTGGTATGTGGTATTGATTGCTGGTGGGCGTGAGTCACCACGCCCAGCATTATATGTGGTTTCTGGGGATGGAATTCAGGACCTTGCACTTTGCGAGGCAGGCACAGGAACCACTGAGCTAAATCTCCGGCCCATATATTCTTGATATAATTAATAAAGAACAATTACTGTACTGTGTAACTTACAAAGTTACAAATTCTTTAAACAATGTTAGACTTTTAAGAAAAAATTTGAGGACTAACAGTATTATATAATTTCTCATTTCCACAACAATTGAGAAAAAGAAAACAAATTTTCTTGGTTAAATTTTACTACTCAGGCAAACTCAGATTATGTAAAGTACTTTTCTCTGCTTCCTTGGACTTTTACAACATATTTCTACCAAAAACCTCAAAATAACGTCTGTAAAATTTATAGCTGGTAAGTCCAAGACCCACTACCAAAAATAATGATAAAACAAGAGTTGGAAGTGGCAGACCCACTGTAATACCAAATTCTAGGAGGCTGAGGCAGAAGCATCAAAGATTCAGGTCCAGGCCCGGAAACTTGACTTACTGAGACCCTGTGTCAAAAAATTTTCAAAGGTCTGGGAATGTAGTTCAGTGTAAAGGCCCTGGGTTCAATTCCTATTATGATGCCTCAACACAAAATTTAAGAGCAAGGAACGCTACTCCATAGATTAGATGCACACTGACTACAAAAGGCCTAAAAACTGTCAAACTTCCACTTTTACAAAGGCCAAAGGATAAGTATGACCTTCAAATCCATTGTCATTTTCTCAATTTCCATAATGAAATATATTTAATGTCATTTAACAGAATGTTTCTACCTAAATAAATAATTCACAAAGTTTCAATTTTATAAATTTCAGTTCCTGTTACTACTAGTGCTATGAAGTAATTTCAGCGGTAGCCAAATTATTTTAAGAAAACAACAATTGGGCCAGAGATTTAGCTCAGTGGTTTCAGCGGCTGCCTAGCAAGCGCAAGGTCCTGAGTTCGATCCGGGTAACCACATACAACAATAAACCAGGCATGGTAGCTCACACCTCTAATCCCAGCACATGGGAGGGAGAGGCAGGAGGACTGCCCCTGAGTTTGAGGTTTGCCTGGGCTACAGGGGGAGTCAGGGCAAGCCCAAACTACAAAACAAGACCCTACATCAAAAAAAGAATAAGCAGGGGCTGGAGGGTTAGCTCAGTGGTTCCAGCGCCTGCCTCGCAAGCACAAGGTCCTGAGTTCGATCCCGGTAACCACATACAATGCTGGGCATGGAGACTCACGCCCACCAACAATCAACACCACATACCACAATGCTGAGAGTGGTGGCTCACGCCTGTAATCCCAGCACTCAGGAGGCAGAGACAAGAGGATTGCTGGGTTCGCCGCAGCTTGCCTGGGCACCATAGTGAGCTCAGGGCCAGCCGGAACTACAAAGCGAGACCCTGTCTCAAAAAAAAAAAAAAAAAAAAGAATAAGCAATAAACTGAGCACAGTGGAGCCTATAATCCCAGCACTTGAAAGGGTGAGGCAGGAGGATCCAAGGAAGCTCAGGCTAACCTGGAATGCACCGTGAGCTCAAAGTCAGCCTGGACTATGCTGCCTCCGAACTGAGACCCTGCATTCAAAACCTAAAAAATTAATTAATTAATAACATTCTAAGTAATAAAATATAAAAAGTAAATACAAAGCATAAACAATATTCTGTAAATTTCAGTAATCCTACACTCAGGGAAGTTGAAGGCTGAAGCAAGAGGATCACAAGTTCAAGCCTCACTTGGATAACTTAAACTCAAAAATAAGTAAGGGCTGGGGATGTAGCTCAGCCCAAGGCTCTGGGTTCAATCCCCAGTATATTAATTTTTTAAGTCTTTGTTTCACACTGACTTTTTGTGCAAAGGTACCAACACCCTAAATTATTTCTATCTCAAAAATAACAGCACCATCACTAGAGACTTTTGTATGTCACCGAAAAATCTCACAAATTCAAGCAAGCAAGCCTACAGGAGTTCTGGCAACAGGAGCGGTACAAAGTAAATATATAACAGAGTGGAAAACCGACAATTGCTCGTGTTGTGTATAACATACAACAGATCACTTTGTCTCCTTCATTAAAAACTAAACAGAAAATCTAAAACATGTAAGCTATCTGCAAAGAGTAGTTAGTATGGCCAGAGATCTAAAACTGGAAGTAAATTGGTGGCAGCATGTAACAGGGAATGTTTTACCCTGTGTAACTCTCTGTACTAAGTGTGAAAGTAAGCAATACTGTTGTAGTATTACCTGGCTATCTGATTAGCTATACAATCAATTCCCCACCCTAAACATTAAATCTATCTAAACACTGATGAAAGACACGAAAAAACAAAGGTATATGGTAAATTCACTTGTGAAACTATAGAGAACTGCAGAAAAATTAATTCAACTTCAAACTCATTTATGAAAAAAAAATTAGCCCAAACTTTGGTACTAAGTTTGAGAGGTATATTCTGATGAAAATTTTTTCTATCGAATGATTCACTGTTACCGTCAATATGTAACGTAGAATATCCAGCCCTAAACATCAAAGATGGCAACCTCAGTAACACAGCAATAATCAGAACCCTGACGTTTACTGAGCTCTTCAGCACGTACATGATTAAAAGCCGGTACTGTCAGATCAAACCTACTAGGGTTTCTCCAAAAACCTAACTCGCCGCGAGTTAGTGTAAATTTAATCAGAGTGACGGGACCGTTATCAATGGCCAAATAAATGGGAGCAAATGCCAGCCGGAGGGAAGAGACGGACTGCGTCTTGTTTTAGGCGACTGGAGAACGCTGCTACACCAGAAGGGCAACAGAACGATTAACAGGTCTGGGCTACTTTACAAAACTGCCAAGAAAGCGAGGAACTGGGGAGAATGTTTGGAAGTCAGAGGTCAGAGGAACGGCATTCACGGGCTCCACCCGCTGCGCCAGCCCGCGGCGGACGCGGGGAGCGGGGCGAGAGGGACGGTTCCCGCGGGGCGCGCCCGGCGAGGGGTGCACACGCGTCTGCAGGTGGCGGGGCGCCCGCAGGGCGGGGGTCTGTGTCGCCTCAACGGGGTCACTGTATTCCCTTCGAAATTGGGGGACGCTGACACAGCACGTGCCCCGGCCCCTCCTTAACAACTTGCCTGGTCCAAAGAGCTGTGGGTCCCAGGCCCCCGGAACCCCAGACTCCGCCATCCAGGACAACTGCTCTGCCAACAAGGTCCCGCGAGAATCGGGAGATCTCGCGATACAAAGCCCAACGCCTCTCGCGAGCTTCCTCTAGAACCAACATGGCGGTAGGGAAGTCAGTACTTCGAACTTTACGAAGTATCTCCCTGAAGGAGTGGACAACGTGTGAAACACTGAAAGAATATCAAGTGCTTTCCGCTCTCTAAGCCCCCACCTCGTCCCTTGCTCGAGAACAGCAGTAACAAACGTTCCTAAGGGTCCCACTGGCCCCGGCTATCCCGCAAAGCGCATTGCCCCGGCTCTCCGACAGACCTGTCGGTCACGTGCCAGCCTCTAGCTGGCGCGCGGGTCACGTGGGCCGCCGCCGTGCGCGCGCCCGCGGCCCCCGGAGCCCTCCCCGCCCCCCTTCGCCCGCGCGCACGTGCGCGCGCACCCCCGCCCCACGTGGGGGCTTCGCCACCGCCGCGTCCAACCCACCCCCTCCCGGCGCTCGGCTCCAAACCTGGTCGTGGAGCCGCCCGTGCCCGCGCCAACCCGCTTTCTTCCCCGGCCCCCGCGCTTGGCCCCTGCCACGTGCCCCGAGCGCCCGCTCACCTTCCGCGGGGGCAGCACACCACGGGCCGCTCTGGGAGGCGCCGCCGACGTGGCCGCGCTCTGCCCCCGCCACGGCACTAGCTCCAGGGGCCGCCGCCTCAGGAAACTCGACAGCGGCGCCGCAGCGCTTCCAGGTGCGTCTCCGCCTCCCGCGCCCGCCACTTCCCGCGGCACCAGCGGCTGCTTCCGGTCCCCTCCTCCGGCCCGGACTGTCGGCGCGGGCGCGCTCACTGCACCGCCTGCTGGTGGCTGCGGCCGGTGCAGCCGCCTCCGCCGTCCAGGCCGCGCACGTGAGGCCCGCTCGTTCCCGAGTCTCCTTCCCCGCCCCCGCCCCCCCCCCCCCCCCCCCCCCCCCCCCCCCCCCCCCCCCCCCCCCCCCCCCCCCCGCTCCCAGCTCAGGCGCTCGCTGCACCCCTTCAGTCGGGCGTGGTGGCGCCCACTTGTGATCCTAGCGCTCGGAGGCCGAGACGGAAGGATCCCCGCTACTTCGAGCCCAGCCTGCACGACACAGCGTCCACACGCGTCTCTGGGTGGATGATGGTACCGTAGACCGCATCCCTGTGTGGGAGCTGCGGAAAGCTGGTGATACGATGAACATTTTTGTGTTGAGGGAACAGGTCAAATAACTGCCCGAACTGGAACTGCAGAACAGGTTAGGGAGCCGAGGACGGCTTCAAAAGGCTTTCGCAAAGGGTGGCACCTCCTTACAACAGGACCGCTAAGCAGCGAAGACAAGACCCCTCTCAGCTGAGGGGACTTCTGGTGAGTACAGGACAGGAGAGAAGGCCAGGGGAGCCCACGACCTCGCCCTTGGGCCTCCGGGGCGGCCCAGCGGGGACGACGGGAGCAGCAGGTTCCCTGCAGAGCCCAGCGCGCAGGAGGCCCCAGTCCCACCACCTGCTCCACAGCAAAAGGATACTGCCAGGCGTGGGCTCCTGTGGTCCAGCCTCGTGGGAGGGCGAAGTGGGAGGGCTGTTTCGCTCGCGTTCACAACCATCGTGGGCAAACAAAGAGAAGTGCCCATCTCGGGAGGCATGGAGGGACAAGAAAAGTGCAGATCCCTGGGAATATCGCCATGGTCCCCTGCACCAGGCCGAGTCAGACCCAAGTGTAAGCGGGCAGGGCTCAGGCAGAGAGGGGACCTAACTCCACTGTGGCGCTTACCCTTACACTAGAAGGTGCACTGCCATTAGCCCGCCTCACAATGCTCCTCTTCACCTCCAGCGCCCCGCATTGGCTCGCCACTTTCTGAACCTCTTCTGTGAACGTCGTTATTAGATGTGACAAAAGTATGGTGAATGCCACGGCCAAGTGCCATCCAGCCAGAAGGTGGGCTGGTGAAAGTGTGGCTGGTCTCTTCGTCCATCCTGTCCCCTGGATCTGGCGTGGGATTCAAACTCCCCCACACTCAAAACAGCGCATGACACCACGTTCTCAGTAAATTGGTCTAATTAATGTTGGGGATTTCCTTTTTCAAATTTTCTCTGGCCCATCATTTCTCTTCTTCACTTCACAAATGTCGGGGAAAGCACAGAGTAAGACAAGAAGAAAACGAAGAACAAAATCTTTTTTAAAAAACACTGACATTGGGGCTGGGGATTTAGCTCAAGTGGTACCGCACCCACCTTGGATGCACAAGGGTCCCAGTTCGATCCCCAGTTCCACCCCCCGAAAAAAAGATTTTAAAAAGTATATTAAATACAGATAAAAATTCTCTATGATGAATGTTATCATTATGTATATGCAAAATGTTCCAATAAAATTAAATTAAAAAAAAACAACACTGACATTTGCCCAGAGGAAAAGTTACAATTCCTAACAGTAACACCAAAGAGAAATTTCTCCTCGATCCTGAGAACTGATTTGGTTTGGTGGGTTTTTGAAGTGGGGGAAGTGTTTTGTTTTTGGTAGAGGTAGTGGACTGCTAGTACTGGGGATTGAACTCCCAGCCTTTACACTGAGCTGCATCCCCAGCCTTACTGTGTTTTTACTTTGGCACAGGGTCTCAGTCCCCCAGGCTGCTGTCCTCCCACCCTAGCTTCCCAGGGCTGGAATGTGAGGTATGTGCCACAGCACCCAGCCTGCAGAAGAAACTCAAAGAGTCCGACTGAGAACAGTGAAAGATTTAAGAAACATCTCAAGTAAAGAGGAAATTTCACTTTCTTTGGGTGATTTTCCATTCCCTCATGATCCTCCATTTGTTTAGTATTATCCATAGAAATGGGTCTTCTGGGTCTGAAATGATCCCTGAAACCTGGAACTGGTTTCAAACATCTCAGGTTCAGGACCACTTCTCTGCCACCCCGTTCATTTGTAGTGTAGCCTGGCTTGACAAAGTCCCTCAGAGGGAATGCTGGGGCTGGGAGCAGTCAGTGATGGAACTTGTGCTTAGCACATGTGAGTCCTGGATTTTTAAGCCCCAGCCACAAACAAGCAAGTCAAAAAAGGATTCCTAGAATTAGAAAACCATTTTGTGACTAATAATGAGGTAATTCTCATAAAAATTATCAGTATATAAAAACTATTAAGAGGCTGAGATACAGGATATGTAAGGTCCTGGATTTGCCCAGCACTGCCAACAAAAAGTAAATAGAAAAGTTTACCAGTACCTTTACAACAGAAAGATTAGGCTCTCCACCTGAGCTACCCTGATCAGTCTTTGTATGTAAAATTAGGACAAACTGTTGGGGATGGTGACACACACCTATAATCCCAACTATTTAAGAAGCTGAGACAGAAGAATCACAAGCTTAGAGCCATCAGGGCAACTTACAGAGAGGGTCTCCAAGAAGGGAGCTGGGCATGGTGGCTCACGCCTATAATCCCAGCATTTGGGAGGCAGAGGCAGGAGGATTGCCAAGAATGTGGGCTAACCTAGACTACATAGTGAGTTCAGGGCAAGCCTGAACTACAAATCGTGACCTTGTCTCAAAAATCTGAAAAAAAAAAAAATCAAAAGTGAAGGGAAAGGAATGTACCTCAGTGACAGCATGCCCCAGCTTCAATCCCTAGTACTGGGAAAATTTTATAAAAAGGACAATCAGAAACTTGTGTGATGACCTTGCCCTGCTTAGTCCCTCTTGCTTCACCAAGCTGATCAAATTTGTAAACTGTACCCTGGTAATTCCTAAGAACTATGCCTCCTGTTATACATACATTTGTGAAGCTCCCTCCACGAAGATGGCAGCAATGGCAGTGCATAGGACACAGGATCTCTCACACACCTGTAATTTCAGCTCCCCGGGAGGGTGAGGCTGGAAGCTCACAAATTCAAAGCCATAGTGGGCAGTGTACCACAACCCTGTCTCAAAGTTAATACCTAACTCAGTGGTGGACCACTTACTCACCTTGTCTATGTGAGGTGCTGGGCTCAAGCCCCCACAGTGGGTAGGAAATGGCACTGTGCCAACTCCAATTCTAACCTTTTAGAAGCCTATACATTTACCTGCTTGAACCCAGCTGCCATGGAGCAAACTGTCGTGTTCAAGAGAAAGCAGCCAACATGTAGGCGCCCTGGGGTGTCAGGTCCTAAGAGAAGGGCCTCAGCCAATGGTCAGTACCAAGGCTCAGTGGTGAGATGTCAGTGGCACTGCCTGTCCACCGAGAACAGCCTGATGAGAGACACAGCCATTACTGTGTGAAAGTGCAGAATCATGAAGAAGAATCGATTCATGCCAGTTAAATTGCTTTTTTTAATAGTAAAGTTTTATTAAAGGTAGAAAAAGAAGCTCTACAGAGTGAATTTGGGCCAAGTAAAAGTAGGAAAAATGCACCCTCCAGCTCAAGGGCGGCCACCACACAAGAGGGAAAGCGGTGGCCACATGGCAGTTCAGTTTGGACATGCTTTGTTAGGCTACGATGGTCCCATCTGAACAGCACTGTACCTATGCTGCCATATTCACGAGCAGCTTCACATTGGTGTACACAGGTCTGTGGCACAATTTCATACAGGTAAGACACAAAGAGCTGACAGAACTTAAAGAGCTTATCTGATACATCTATGGCCGAATTACGTTCATCATTTTACCAAACTTACTTCTGATGTGAATTGATCATCTGCGGGGGGACTGTGGACTTGCTGCTATGGGTGAGAGATGAAAAGCACCATAGGACTAAGCAATCATCATGGTGTTTCTTCCACACACTAAGGAGGATACTATATGACTGCTCCATGTACCTTGTATCTAATGCAGAGTTTCACAACACAAGGAAATACAGACATTTTGCAGGTAAAGAGATCAGATGACTTTTCAAGGCCACACAGTTCAGTGGAAGAGCTAGTATCAAGTGCAAGGAATTGACCATGTAGTAGTCCTGCTGTGCTAATTACCTCTGTAGCCACTTCTCTGGTGATCAGGCTTTGCAGTTCCACTTACTTAAAGTAGAATCTGTCCTTTAATTCTAAGTTCAACTGTGTGTCTTGCTTTTGCCAATGAAATGTTAGGTGTAACACATTTTGGCTGAAAAATGACTTGCTCCTCTCCAGTGACAACATGCCTGGGTGGCCTGCTGAAAGACATAAACAGTCCATTTCAGGGGATGTCACCCCAGATGAGCCAAACCCAAGACAAGCCCAGGAAGGGCTAGCAGATGCACTGTGAGCTCAGATAAGAACACCTACTGATGCCAAACTTGGAAAATAAGTTAATGTGATAGGACATCTGTTGTAGCTTATGTCTAGGTAGCCACCTAAAGCTCCATGCAGTCACAGTGGGGCTCTTTCAGAAGTGGCTACATCTCACGTGTGATGGTGGGACTGTCTCATGGTGCAGTGCTAGGATTAAGGTATGAATGCTGCCTGCCCTAAGTAGCCTGGATAAGATAAAAGGGGCAGAAAGTCATGGTAAGGGCCCCTTGTTGCTTTAGCTTCTTTCTCCCACGCCACCCTGTCATGGAGCCAACTGATTATGGCCTGAAACTTCTATAAACTGTGAACTAAATAAAATCACAATGCCAGGCATAGTGGCTCACACCTGTAATCCCAGCACTCTCCAGAAGCAAAGACAGGAGGATATATCTCAGGACCTTGTGCCTGCAAGGCAGGTGCTGGGCTGCTGAGCTACATATCCAGGCACTACAAACGCACTTCTAACACCATCTCAGTGTCTGTTTTCTGGAAAGCCCAACCTGCAGCATTATTTAAAAAATGAGAACAACTAAAATTGAAAGAATTAGAAATATCATTCCAAATCACAGCTGGAGGTACAGCTACCAGGAATGTTTTAGGCTGGCCTTAAACTCATTATGTAGTGATCATCCTTCCCCAGGCTCCCTAGTACTGGAATTACTGGTGTCCACCACCAACCATGTCTGGCTGCTACTAGAATTTTAATTTAAGGGGCCAGGGATTTAGCTCAAGTGGTACCACACCTACTTTGGAAGCACAAGGGCCCGAGTTCAATCCCCAGTACTGAAAAAAAATACATATATATATATAGAATTTTAATTTAGACAAAGTGATTTAATAAACTAATCACTTTCAACTTATAAATCAATATGCTTTTCAACAAAGGAAACCACTGAACCAACAGTTCACTGAGTGAACATACAAACTGGGAAAAAAAATTTTGCCAACTACGCCTCAAAGGACTAATATCTAGAATATATAAAGAACTCCAAAAATTGAGACCTCCTAAATTTAAAGACCCAATTAAAAACTGGGCACCTGAAATAGATACTTCTCAGGTGAAGAAATACAAACAGCCAATAAATACATGAAAAAGTGTTCAAGCTGGAGGGTTAGCTCAGTGGTTCCAGCGCCTGCCTTGGAAGGTCCTGAGTTCAATCCCTGGTAACCACATACAATGCTGGGCATGGTGACTCATGCCCACCTGCCATCAATATCACATACCACAGAGCCGGGCGTGGTGGCTCACGCCTGTCATCCCAGCACTTGGGAGGCAGAGGCAGGAAGATTGCTGAGTTCCAGGCTTGCCTGGGCTACATAGTGAGCTCAGAGCCAGCCTGAACTACAAAGCGAGACCCTGTCTCAAAAAAAAAAAAAAAAAAGTGTTCAACATCACTGATCATTTGAGAAGTGCAAATTAAAACAACCCTGTGAGGGCCGGAGGGTTAGCTCAGTGGTTCCGGCACCTGCCTCGCAAGCACAAGGTCCTGAGTTCGATCCCCAGTAACCACATATAATGCTGGACGTGGAGACACGCCCACCAACAATCAACACCGCCGGACGTGGTGGCTCACGCTTGTAATCCCAGCACTCGGGAGGCAGAGACAGTAGGATTGCTGAGTTCGCGGCGGCTTGCCTGGGTACCATAGTGAGCTCAGGGCCAGCCTGAACTACAAAAGCGAGACCCTGTCTCAAAAAGCAAAAAAAAAAAACAAAAAACAAACAAAAAAAAAACCCTGTGATTCGATCTGACCCCAGAAGTAATGGCTACCATCAACAAGTCCACCCCATAACAAACGCTAGTGAGGCTGTGGAAACAAAAGAACATTCTCCATTGCTGGAGGGACTGTAAACTGATAAAACCACTATGGAAAACGTACTAGGTACTAGTACTACATAGGGTACTACTCTGCCATAAACAAGATAAACAAGTCATCTGTAGGAAGATGGATGTACCTTGAGGGCACAATGTTAAGCAATGCAGATATACAAGCTTAAATATCATTCAGTTTTTCTTATATTAAAAAAGAAATACATATATACCAAAAAAATAAGACAGCTAATAGGGAAAAAGAGAAAGAAAAAAAAAGGTATTGTAATCCATTATCCAGTGTGGACAATGTATCTAAAAGTGTACCTTGACTGAGTACAATTGCCTTTTTTTTTTTTTCCACAGGGTCTCACTCTAGTTCAGGCTCGCCCTGGGCTCACCATGTAACCTAGGCAAGCCTCAAACTCAGGAATCCTGTCTCTGCCTCCTGAGTGCTGGCATTACAGGAGTGAGCCATCACACCTGGCATTGTGGTATGTGCTTACCAGGGATACCAGGGATGGAATTCATGACCTTGGGATTGCAAGGCAGGCGCCTGAACCACTGAGCTAAATCCCCAGCCCTATTATATATTATTATATATTCTTATTATATATTAACTGTTACTAGTAATGAATGTGATGAGCATAACCAGTTTCAATGGAATTCCCTGGGAAACAGTGTGTCACACTGAGGAAGAGCCTGAATATAGAGTCACGCTCAATCTGGAGTCCCACAACTGCCATTTCTTTGCTGTATGACTTGTGCAAGCCACTAAGGCACAACGTTATCATGAAGATTAAATGTTAGGAAAACACAACAGAGTGACAGTGTAGGTATTCAATAAATCCTAGGTACTATTTAAAAATTGATTAGGCATTTTTGATTAAGTGACAAGCATTACAGTTAAGTTCTGGTGATTCAAAGGCAGATCAAAAATAGCCCTCTGATTAACATTACACAATGTATACATGTATTGAACATTACATGGTATCTATTGATATGTACAGTTTTGTTTTCATCAGTTAAAAAAATCATTCAATTCTTGAAAACAATCATAGTATAACTAAGAAGAAAAGTTAAATACTAATTTTTTTTGTTGGAGACAAGATTTATATAATTCCAGTTGTCCTTGAACTCAGTATGAAGCTCGGTGAAGCCTCAAACTCAGGCCAATCCTCCTACCTCAGCCTCCTAATGCTGGGATTATTACAGGTGTGCACCACCACAGCTGGCCCTAAAAACTGTACCAGCTCGATCTTAAGTGATCAATTAATAAGCTTATAATTTCATTAAACATCAAAACTTTACTATATTAAATTACTTATTTACATACTTCTTAGCAAATAATAATACTCCAGCATTCAACTTTATGCCTTCAACTTCAGTGTCAAGTAAGTTCAACAATCAAATTACACACTTTAAACCATTTTTATTGAACTCTTTTTAATATCACTTTAGATGGTAGCAGCTGTCCCAAAATGAAACAGAGCCATCAAAAAAGTTGTTTAACATCCTCAATGTGATCCAGTATGTTTTTACACTTGAAATATAAACTTTGACATTACATAATCAAGCAAATAGTGGCGCATACTATATTATTCAAAGACTATGCATCTCATTAAAAAATCATTTTGCAAGTGGCTTGAGCTTTATCAACAATCTCATTGACACAATCCACAATTCATGCTCTCAAAATAAAAAGTAGCCTAAAACTAACTTTATTGTTTTCTGACATTAATGAATACTCTTCAGGGTTATAGGAATTGAAGTTTAACATTTTACAATATAAGCAGCAATAAGTTACTGATATTTGCTAACAAATTCCACTCAATCTAAATACATCCATGATACATTCAAAAAAGACATTTTCTAAATTTTAATATGCTAGTTTATATGCTGCAGTGCAAAAGAAGTGACACGCTAGTTTCCTGAACTTTAGGAAATTAACAATTCTCTGAACTACTACTCAGAATTTAAACTAGGCTCCTTGTACTAAGCTATGTCAAAACTATACAATTAGCTTTCTGGAGAACTGAAAAGATTAATCAGTTACGGTGGGCTAGGGTAATGAAAAGTTTTGAAAGCAAAACTATGTACAACACTACAAAGGATATTATGTATCTGCATGTAGTACAAAAACCAAAAATAACCTACAGATTACCAGCTGATCACAACTGTCTCTCTTTCAAAAATATTACACCAAAAGACTTTATGGAATTTAGCATTAACTATACCAACTTCAATTATATTACATATTTTAATATATTCTTCCATAATGCCCAGTAAGAAGTAATAAATGTGGTAAAAGATGGAACATAAACATGCTTTAAGGAATGTTGTTGCATGGGTTGTCAAAGGAAATGAAAATAATTTTTCATTATAACACTCCATATCCTCAAAACTATAAAGACCGAGTTTCTACTTCTATTTTTTCTTCTGCTTGTAGTATATCAGGATCAACATGAACAACTGGAGGTCGTAGGATAACTTCAGGCCCTCCACCATATATAGACTGTAGAAAATTCCAAGTTTCTTCAGAAATTTGACCAGAATCTGCTCCTAAATTTATGTGTATGTAGAAAAACAATGTTTATAAACCTACATATTCAAAGCGCACAAGCTTCATAATGAACCCACAAGTACAAATTCTCTAGGGATGGTTAAGAACTTCTGAAGCACTGTTGACTGCCAACTGCTAATGTAATAAGCTGTCACGAATGGTTTCGTTTTTGTTGTTTTGCTTTTGAGACAGGGTCTCACTTTGTAGTTCAGGCTGGCCCCAAACTCACTGTGTAGCCCAGGCAAGCCTCAAACTCACCAATCTTCGTGCCTCTGCCTCCTGAGTACTGGGATTATAGGCCTGAACCACCACACCCACTTTGTGGTATATGGTACCGGGGATTGAACTCAGGACCCTGCCCTTGTGAGGCAAACGCCGGAACCACTGAGCTAAATTCCCGGCCCCTTTGGTTTTTTGTTTTTTGTTTTTTTTGAGACAGGGTCTCACTTTGTAGTTCAGGCTGGCCCTGCACTCACTATGTAGCCCAGGCAAGCCGCCACGAACTCAGCAGTCCTCCTGTCTCTGCCTCCCGAGTGCTGGGATGACAGGTGTGAGCCACCAGGCCCGGCACTGTGATATGTGGTATTGATGGCTGGTGGGCGTGAGTCACCACACCCAGCATTCTGTGTGGTTACCGGGATCGAACTCAGGACCTTGCGCTTACAAGGCAGGCGCCGGAACCACTGAGCTAAATCTCTGGCCCCCCACTTTGGTTTTTTTTAAGAGAGGGTATCATTATGTAGTTCAGACTGGCCTTGAACTCACTACAAAGCCCAGGATGGCCTGAAACACATGGTATTCCTCCTGCCTTGGTCCTAAAAAAGTTGAGATGTTTCTTTTCCCTAGCTTCTACCAACAGCCTTAAAGCTTTTACTCAAGATTTAAAAAATTAAACACTAGCTGTGTTCCACTGTTTGACATAACTGAAGCTTGAATCTCTTCCTGTCTTTCTCTTTCTTTCCTTCCTTCCTTTGCTAGCAGTGCAGACTGGATCTAGGGTATTGCACAGTGTGAACAAGCACACTACCACAGAGATACATTCCCAGCCCAAAACACTCTTGAGTTAGGTATTAAAGTGCCAAGATGGCTGGTGATCACATGTCTGTAGTGGTGAGAAATCACTAACAAGTAGAGGTTTTAATACTAGCAGTCTTACCTTGCCTGAGCAGCACATTACCACATTTAGTGACTGCAATTTTAGTGTTGTCAATAGGTCCTGGAGGATCTGAGTTGAAAGGAAAAATGAATTAACAAAATGGACTTTTCAACCAAATGCACTAAAGAGCTAGAGCTACATAATTTTGTACCTAAAATAATTGAGAGCTGTAACTAAATAATGAGATTGTGAGCCAAACTATCACAGCCTGTTTTTCTTTTCTTTAAAGCACTGGAAACTGAACTCATGGCCTTGTGTAACACTGAGCTACACCCCCAAGCCCTGTAATGCAGAGACAGTGAACTTTCAGAGCTCTCAATAATAACACCCTGCTACAGCATGTGTGCCATAGATTCGTTATCACTGCTACAGTGTATTCTTTTTTTTTTTTTTTGTAGTTCAGGCTGGCCCTGAGCTCACTATGGTGCCCAGGCAAGCCGCCGCGAACTCAGCAATCCTCCTGTCTCTGCCTCCCGAGTGCTGGGATTACAGGCGTGAGCCACCACATCCGGCATTGTGGTACGTGGTGTTGATTGTTGGTGGGCGTGTCTGCAGGCCCAGCATTATATGTGGTTACCGGGGATCGAACTCAGGTCCTTGCGCTTACAAGGCAGGCGCCGGAACCACTGAGCTAACCCTCTGGCCCTACAGTGTATTCTTTCAAATTCTCTGGTACTTCTTCCTTTTAGGGTCTTATCTGTCCCAAAACAGAATGAGGAAAGGTCAGACTCCTTCAATGCTATTTAAAGTGTAACAAATTATTTTCTCATCTGTCCACTTAGGGATTGCAAATCAATACATACCTTTAATTCTATAAAATAATACTTTGTTGGGCCAGAGATTTAGCTCAGTGGTTCCGGTGCCTGCCTCACAAGCGCAAGGCCCTGAGTTCGATCCCGGTAACCACATACAATGCTGGGTGTGGTGACTCACACCCACCAGCAATCAATACCACATACCAAGTGCCAGGCGTGGTGGCTCATGCCTGTCATCTCAGCACTCGGGAGGCAGAGATAGGAGGATTGCTGAGTTCCAGGCTTGCCTGGGCTACATAGTGAGCTGAGGGCCAGCCTGAACTACAAAGTGAGACCCTGTCTCAAGGGAAAAAAAAAAAATAATAATAATAATACTTTGTTATTCTACATAGAAATTACATACTTTTTTCCCTTGAGACAGGGTCTCGCTTTGTAGTTCAGTCTGGCCCTCAGCTCACTATGTAGCCCAGGTAAACCTCAAACTCAGCAATCCTCCTACCTCTTCCTGCTGAGTGGTGGAATTAGAGGCATGAGCCACCATGCCTGGCATTGTGGTATGTGGTACTGACTACTGGTGGGCGTGAGTCAACATAACCAGTATGTTGTATGTGGTTACTGGGATCAAACCAGGGACCTTGCCCTTACTAGGTAGGTGCTAGAACCACTGAGGTAAATCTCCAGCCCTCACCCTTTCTTTTTATATACCTTTAATACTATAAAAGTATACTTTGTTATTCAATACAGGAATTATATAATCTTTAAATTATTTCAGATTGTCCTTGAAAATAAGGGAATTAGAAAATGTTAAAATACACCCTTTCAGGCCAGAGATTTAGCTCAGTGGTTCCCATGCCTGCCTAGCAAGCACAAGCTCCCTGGTTTGATCCCTGGTAACCACATACAATACCAGGCATGGTGACTCATGCCCTCCAGCAATCAGTACCACATACCACAATGTTCACACCTGTAATCCCAGCACTCCGGAGGCGGAGGCAGGAAGAATGCTGAATTTGAGGCTTGCCTGGGCTACAAAGTGAACTCTGGCCCAGCCTGAACTAAAAAGCAACACCCTGCCTCAAAAAAAAAAAAAAAAAAAAAATCCCTTTCTTAATTAAAGGCTTTGTTTGTTCCTTGAATACAAAAGTATAGTTCATGTTCACCTTATCCAAACTTCTAAAGTAGGCACAAAGAATCTGTAATGCCATTACAGAAGTATATGAAGATTTTTTAAATGTGTGTGGTCTTTTTGCTTTTGCATATTTGCTTTAAAAAAAATCAAGGGTTCTTGTCAGAGATTTAGCTCATTGGCACCATGCCTGCCTCACAAGCACAAGGTCCTGAATTTAATCCCAAATACCACAAAAAAATAAAATAAAATCCAGAGTTCACATTATACATATGGTAGCCTTTTTCATACATCAAGTATATCTAATTTTCATATTATTAAATATTATCAAATTATTTTAAAAGTCTACAAACTATTCCATTATGCTGGATAAACTATAATTTCCCTCTTACTTCTTTATATATTTTAAACTTTTTAGTCAACCACTTACCTCCATCTTTACCCTTCACAAAACTCTCCCATTCTCTAAACCACTGCATACTGATGCAATAAAAAGTAGCTGGAGAGTCGTCCTCTTGGAATGCTCTGTTGAGCTACAGGGGAGAAAAACAAATCATTCACCATAGCAGAGCAATACAATCATTCTACTGAAGAAGCTGGGTTGTCTTTTTGGGTGGAGGGGTTGTTTTGGGTTTTTCTGAGACAGGGTCTCATTATACACTGGCCCTGGATTCACTATGTAGCCTAGGCTGGCCTTGAGCTCATAGTGTTCCTCCTGCCTCTGCCTGTCAAGTGCTGGGATTATAGGCATGCACCACTGAACCTAGCTAAGCATCTGGTTAAAACCAATTTATTACATACACAGAATATGGCACTATAGTAGAACGTATACTGATATAAGCTAAGTGATTTTAATGTAAGAATATTTGGCAGTAGCTATTAATAAACAATTCAAACATATCTCAGAATTTAATGAGCACAAACTAGGGGTGGTGGGGCACACCTACAATGGCAGCACTTAGGAAACTGAGGCCAAAAGATCACAGTAAATTCAAGGCCAGTCTCAGCTACATAGCAAGACCTATCTCCAAAACAAAACAAAGAAAAACTTAACAAGCACATACAAAAGGATATAAAAAGACTGGTTAGTGAAGATGGTCAAGGGAATCTTCAAAGCAGTTACTACTATATTCATTTATAAAAAAATCTAAACATCTATTATTATCATAATCCATCTTACTACAATTAAGATACTATAAACAATCTTCTATTACCAACACCACATAATTTAAGGGGAAAATCATCTCACAAATTATGATTAGGGCTGTCTGAGGCCTGAAAAGTCCAATGATGCTGTGATGCTCAAGGGCAAGAACACATCAGCTGAAGACACCCTGGTTCTTTGAGAACCCAGTAGTAATACAAACAGAGAATTTCGGAGAAGGGAAACATTCTTATCAGCTTAGCTCACCCCCCACAGCTATAAGAATGTTTTGCTCATCTCACCATCCTAATCAACATGAACTGCTCATCTGACCTAAGCATAAAATCCTCATGTCATATGATTACCACCACCCTCAAATCAGCTGATACTTTCTCCAATTAAAGGATTTTTTTTTTCTTTTTGAGACAGGGTCTCCCTTTGTAGTTTGGGCTGGCTCTGAGCTCACTATGTAGCCCAGGCAGGCCTCAAACTCAGAAATCCTCCTGCCTCTGCCTCCCCAGTGTTGGGATTACAGGCATGAGCCACCACGCCCAGCTCTGTGGTATGTGGTATTGATTGCTGGTAGGCGTGAGCCTCCACGCCCACCATTGTCTGTGGTTACCAGGGATCAACTCAGGACCTTGCGCTTGCCAGGCAGGCGCCAGAACCACTGAGCTAATCCTCCGGCACTCCAATTAAAGGATTTTAAGAATTATAAAATCCTCATCAATTTAGGATTACTGCTGCCCTGAGTTATCTGATACTCCCTTTAGCACAATAAATACTGCCAACCTCGGTTGTCTTTGTCAGCTCTGCCCACTGACCTTCTGGGATACCCCTACAGTTGAAATTATACAGGTTTCTATTGTCTTTTTCTCTTCAGCCTTTGCTGCCCCCACTTCTAGGCAGAGGATTAACTGACCTCCAGTACACCACCCCACACATAATTTTACACATGTCATTTCTCAGGCATCACACACATGCTGATACATTCTTCATAGTGACAGGACAAACTCTGACACTTTTCCACCCCTTTCCTCTAGCCCCAAGGCCGAAGGACAGGGTACGGAATTCCAACTAGGTATAACTCTACTAAAGAAGGAATTCTTCAAGGGAGAGGCCTAATGGTTAGAATGGAATCAAGCCAATGTCAATTTCTGTTAACTAGACAGATACTCAGGGCTTCCTTGATTCTCAAATTTCTGGAGCTCTGGTTCAACTTTTATTTTCAATTAATTTCACTTTTGTTTAAATTAGCCAGTCTCACTTCTGCTGGCAACTATAGGAGCCTCATGGACAGAAACACTGGTATAAAGAGACAGCAGAGCCTCAAGAAAATGAAGGGTTACTTGGAATTTACCTAACTGTAGTAAAGACTTCTAAAAATATTTAATTATGGGCAAATAACTGCCCACAGCTCATACTAACCAAATTGGACAAAGCTAACCAAATTCAGATTATGCCAGTCCTCTAGTTAAATCTAGTCAATATCCTGAAACTGTCCCCAAAGACCTATATAAGAGACCAGAAGCACCACCATGATTGACTTTATCTTCTAATATTTTCTTCCTCATTTTATTCCCAGATCCCAAGAGATGCATTCTTGCTTTTCAAGGCTATTGCACTACCTACTCCTTTTGTTTAAAGTTATCTAAATGACTCACCTCCTTCAAGTCTTTGCTTAAATTATCTTCTCAGTGTGGGCTGTTTGGACCACTGTTCAAAATGGCTTTCCCCTCTCAGTCCCATCTAACCTCTTTACTGGGTTGGAATTTGCCTTTTGTGTGCTTTGTGAACCTTTGAAATGCAATATGTAATTATGGAGGGCAAGGATCTTTCTAGGAGAAAGTAACTGCTTAAACAAGGCAATGGAAGGGAGTGAAAAATACTGTAGCTGCCTCTTATGTCTTGAGAAATCAAGACTTGCATGGATCAAGACCTCAGATTAAAGTTAGCGCTGTCAGTGAGGTACAACTTGAAAGAAGTGAGATTTCTGAAAGATATGTGTCACAGACTCTGCCAGATCCTGCCTAATAAAGCTTATTAAATTCATACAATATCAGGTGTAGACACCTTCAAGGCTTTATCCTTGGGTCTAAGTGGGGCTTTTAAAAATATAGTTAGTTGGGCCGGAGGGTTAGCTCAGTGGTTCCGGCGCCTGCCTCGCAAGCGCAAGGACCTGAGTTCGATCCCCGGTTACCACATATAATGCTGGGCGTGGTGGCTCACGCCTGTAATCCCAGCACTCGGAAAGCAGAGACAGGAGGATTGCTGAGTTCATGGCGGCTTGCCTGGGCACCATAGTGAGCTCAGGGCCAGCCTGAACTACAAAGCGAGACCCTGTCTCCAAAAAGCAAAAAAATATATATATATATAGTTAAACACAATCACTCCATGAAGGACATATTCTTCTCCAGTTCTGACATATTTCATGAGCTAAATTCTTACTCTAAAAATAGTTCTTCCCTTCTATTCTCTCTTTGGAAATAAATATTAGAAAATACTGGATTCAATATCTATTCAATGTGTCAAAACTTTTCTTCCTGCTTCCCACTCTTTATCCTTTTGTGCTTCACAAATGAGAATTAAGTTGTGTTATATAATGGCACAAATTCTCAATGTGGAGTGTAATTGTGATGTATATATATAATGTACCAGTAAAATGTAAAAAAAAAAAAAAAGTTTACAGCTAATGATAAAAGTTCAGTGTAGGTTGCTTGCCTAGCATGTGCCAAGCCCTGGGTTCTATCCCCAGCACCACAGAATTAAAAAAAAAAAAACAGCTTTATAAATGTATAATTCACCATTACTAGGAAGATCAGTGGTTTTCAGCAAATTTAGGTCCACAACTGAAATCCAGTTTACATAAATTCAAATACCTGTAAAAACTACTCTGTACTAGTGTGCAATCAGTGATCTATTTTGTCTCACTGTTTTTTTCCTTTTTAGAAATGTTGTAAGTGAGCCTTAGGATGTAGCTCAGTGTCACAGCACCTGTTTAGCATATGCAAGGTCCTAAGTTCAATTCCTAGGATCCGCAAATTTTTTTTCTTTTTTTTTTTGCGACAAGATCTCACTTTGTAGTTCAGGCTGCCCTGAGCTCACTATCTAGCCCAGGCTAGCCTTGAACTCATGGCAATCCTCCTGTCTCTGCCTCCTAAATGCTAGGATTACAGGCGTGAGCCACCATGCCCCAGCACTGTGGTGTGTGGTACCAGGGATCAACTCTGGACCTTGTGCTTATGAGGCAGGAGACAGTCACCGGAACCACTGAGGCAAATGTCTGGCTCAAAACAAATTTTTTCATGTAAGTGACATAAGAAATTATACTCTTCTTTGTGTATGCCTTTTATTTCACATGCTGTAAGATTCAATCATGTTGCTTCATGCCTTAGTAATCTGTGATTTTTTTTTTTTTTTGCTTTTGAGACAGGGTCTTGCTTTGTAGTTCAGGCTGGCCCTGAGCTCACTATGGTGCCCAGGCAAGCCGCCGCGAACTCAGCAATCCTCCTGTCCCTGCCTCCCGAGTGCTGGGGTTACAGGCGTGAGCCACCACGCCCGGCACTGTGGTATGCGGTGTTATTGGTGGGCGTGTCTCCACGCCCAACATTGTATGTGGTTACCGGGGATCGAACTCAGGACCTTGCGCTTGGGAGGCAGGTGCCAGAACCACTGAGCTAACCCTCTGGCCCAATCTGTGATCTTTTGATGGCCATCTGAATGTAACACATCCTGTTTATCTGTTTGCCAGCTGATGGACATTTTAACTGTTTCTAATTCAGGGCAATTGAAATGTAATATTACTATAAACTTGTTTATAGGTTATTAATGAATATCAACTGTCATATGCCAAGTGTTGAATCTCTAAATTACCAAATGGCTTATCATTTAGTGTAGTATTTTCTTACCACCATTAATATTCCAAGAACTCCCTACTGAGACTATGTGTTTATTAGCCATAACTTCTCAGGAGTAATGTCTACTCAAATCTTACACTTATTCTTTAATTGAAATATCTGTCTACTTACTGAGTTACATGAAACTATGTAATCTGTGTAGGTGTAAATCCTTTGATGACATGTAATTTGGGATTTGGACCTGCTTTTGTAACCTATACTACTTCTTGGACTTAATAAAAATCTCATTCATTGCTATAATATCCTACCTACATTACTATGATTGTGATGTTTATTTTATGCAAAATAACACAAAGGTTCATATCAATAAGATAAACTGCTAGTCTATCAAAGACTAAACTTTTGGATCTGGTGGCAGAACTGGTGGATTTGGTATTATCCTTCATAAAGTGGTACATGGTCTAAATTAGAAATCAATATATGGGACTGGGGAAATGCTGCTCAGTGGTGCTGCCACCTGCCTGGCAAGTTCAAGGTCCTGAGTTTGATCCCTGACTCCAAAAAAAAAAAAAATGTATGTATATATAGTTTTTCCCATGGCCAGAGAACCTGAGGCTAGGAGTCAGGTAAAGGAAGTAGGAGAGCTCATCTACCACTACCTTTTGACACAGAAGCTTGCTTCCCATATCTCCAACTTTGGACTGTTCTAGTTTGGAGGATTTAGTTCCCAAAGATATATAACAATAGCCTTACTAGACTGGAAACCTAGATAGCCTCTTAGTTGTTTTGGGTTTCTCATATGACTGCGCCAAGAGGAAAACAGTTATACTGCTGGCTAGAATGTGTTCTAAAATAAAGGATATTATTATATATTAGATAGCAGATGGCTGCTATACAATAAGAGCAAAAGGGACTGTGTCTGGAAACCAGAGGTTACAACCATTGTGTTAGTTTCAGAAAGCTGCCATCACAAATTACCACAAACTTGATGGCTGAAAAGGGCTACTTATTCTTGCAGTTTTGCTCCTGCACAGACCCTAGAGGAAATTCCATTCCTCACCTCTTCACACTTCTGCCTTGTGGCTGTCCCACTCTGGTCGAAGCCTCTGTCTTCACCTGGCTTTCACTTCCTTCTCTGTGTTCTTTCTTCTATCAGTCTCTTCAAGGGATCACTTACTGAATTTAGGGGTGATTTCATCTTAAAATCTCCGCATAAACAAAGATCCTCTTACAAATAAGAGGATCAATAAGGTCAATTCACAGAACCTAGGGCATGGAAATATCTTTTTGGGAAACCACCATTCTAACCACTAAAGTATTATTTACACAGAGGTTAAAAGTTAACAGACTATTGGGCCAGAGATTTAGCCTAGTGGTTCCATGCCTGTTTAGCAAGCACAAGGTCACTGGTTCGATCCTGTAACCACAAACAATGATATGATATTGGGTGTGGTGATTCACACCCACTAGCAATCAATTCCACATACCACAGTGCTGGGCGTGGTGGTTCTCACTCGGGAGGCAGAGGCAGAAGAACTGCTGAGTTACAGGGTTGCCTGGGCTACATAGTGAGCTCAGGGCCAGCCTGAACTACAAAGTAAGACCCTGTCTCAAAAAAAAAAGTTAACATGTACCAACAAAGAATTCAATTTAAAAAAGTTAACGGACTATAGAAAGCTAATAGATAGGAGACTACATTCAAGAACAAAGGGCTGAATTACTTTACCATGTAACCAACAGCTACAACCAGCTGAGGTGCTGGCTGAGGACACAACAAGTACAGAATGGGTAGTAACAAGCTGTACACGTCTATTTCTTGCTTCCTCCATTTAACCAGCTGCCGATTTCTCTTAGTCCCCTACTATCATTAGATACAATGGTGGTGGATCTTTGGTGGTGCTAAGCATTCACTCGGGGCCTCAAGCACATAGGCAAATACTCTTTATCACTGAGCTCCACCCCAAATTTTAATGTTCTCTACATTATAGATTATAAAAGAAACACTGGCCGGGTGTGGTGGCTAATGCCTGTAATCCCAGCACTCGGGAGGCAGAGGCAGGAGGATTGCTGAGTTTGAGGTTTGCTTGAGCTACATAGTGAGCTCAGGGCCAGCCTGAACTACAAAGCGAGACCCTGTCTCAAAAAAAAAAAAAAAAAAAAGAAACACTGACTACACTGAACGAAAGGATAAATGACCACCAAGTAGAAATAGATATAGCAACTGATGGGATGCAGGATCTCCTCAAATTCAGGAAAAAGCTATATGCAATATGTGTTGGCACATGAGCAAGTTTTATGACAGACAGAAGCAAGACTCTATTGCTACTGCTTCCCAGACAAGGGAGTGCGTGTGGGTGACAAAAGCGAACTGTACTGCACTGTCTGCAATGCTGCTAACTGAGCAGTATTTCCATACTTATACTCCTGTCCTGGAAAGAAGCCCAAGTTTTCCAGGACCCCTTGCCAACAGTGTTCCATACTGACCACTGCTAATGATGTCTGTGATTTATGGAAGGCACAAGAGAAAGAAAAATTTTTTCCTCTGGTGGCAGCAGTGAGCAGGCTTGGGGCATCTCCAGATACCTCCAAAGGGTTTGCCATTCCACCCAGCATCCTCCCAAGGATCTGATTTCACTGAGCAATGTCCACTACTTAGTACTGTATCTTGTGCCTTCTGGGCACCCTCTAAGTATACCTGGAATATACTGCGTGTCTTAATTTGGTCACTCAATGTCTTCCCCCCTGCCTTTTTAATAGATCTTCATCTTCTCTCACATTATTCCTCCCCATGGTGTGGCCCTTTAGGACAGTCAATAGCACACCTCACGGAAGGGAAGGTGAAACTGTCTGAAGTAGCTGGAGCCGTGTCACTCACAGCAATGCCTTAAAGGGACTTCTTGCTATCCAGGAGCAATACTGGGTCTTGCCTATAAAACCTATTTTATATAAGCTCTTTCACTATGAGCAGACTTTCTGATGTTTACAGTCAAGGAATGCCTCAGAACATGTCCCCTTCAAAGAAACAGGCCGTACTGCTAAGTACAGAGACCCCAAAAGACAATGTACTACACACAAGATAGAAAGAGTATAGTTTGGATAGGACTGACAACATTACAAAAGACACATACAATTGTCCACTTTAATAAGGAAATTTGTTACCAGTGACAATACATAAAACAAAATTAACTTCCAATTCATAAAATAAATACCAACAAAGGGAGAAGAAGTTAACCCATCAGAATTATAGTGAGCTCGATCACTTGATAGGGTCAATCAATAACATTAGGCATTCAGAACACCTCAAAATGTATTAAAATGCTTTTACTCAATTATTTCATTAACATAATATAGTTCTGCTAATTGTCAGGTCCTCATCTTTATCCTGTATCATTTACAGTTTTAAAAGTTTTACTTTCTTTACCCGAATAAAAATTTCCAATTCAGTTTTTCTTCTCTTTTCAATTTTCTCTGCCTCAATTTGGCAAGTGTGACAAATGTACAGATGGTTGACAGCTGGTCCTCCTCCATATCTAGAGCATGAAAACCTCAGAATTAAAACCACAACAATCTCAAAGAAAGCAAATCTTCTACAAAATACTAGTTTCTAGTTTCTTAGGCAATGCTTGAATTCCCAGTAAGAATAATTCCTCCTAGGAAGTAATTCCTCAAAGTAATGCAGAAGCCAAATATTTATATAACAATGTGATTTTTCTGTTTACTAGAGTAAACAACCTTATCAGTGTATGCTGTTTTATCTGTATTTCCACTTTCTCTTACACCTACTTCTGCTAGAAAATGTTAAAGGCAACAACAATGTAAAAGAAATGACTTTTTAAAATTGGCATACAGTAGAACTCATTTATACACATAAAGTGATAGTCACATGTTCATCAGATGAAACTTGCCTTTCAAATAAGAAACATTCAGGCATAAATTTTATTATCTAAGACAAATCACCATGAAAATTCTGGTCCAAAATATTTTACAACAAAACTTAACAGTAGGAATATTTAGAGCCAGAGATTTAGCTCAGTGGTTCCAGTGCCTGCCTAGCAAGCACAAAGTCCTGAGTTTGATCCCTAGTAACTACATACAACAATACCAGGCGTAGTGACTCAAAACCACAAGCAATCAGTACCATACTCCACAGTGCTGGGTGTGGTGGCTCATGCCTATAATCCCAGCACTCAGGAGGCAGAGGCAGGAGGATTGCTGAATTTGAGGCTTGCCTGGGCTACACAGTGAGCTCAGGGCCAGCCTAAACTACAAAGCAAGACCTCGTCTCAAAAAAAAAAAAAAGTGGGGGGTAGATATTTAATTTTGGGGCCGGAGATTAGCTCAGTGGTTCTGGCGCCTGCCTCGCAAGTGCAAGGTCCTGAGTTCGATCCCCGGTAACCACATACAATGCTGGACGTGGAGAGTCATGCCCACCAGCAATCAATACCACATACCACAGTGCCGGATGTGGTGGCTCACACCTGTAATCCCAGCACTCAGGAAGCAGAGACAGGAGGATTGCTGAGTTTGGGGCTTGCCTGGGCTACATAGTGAGTTCAGAGCCAGCCTGAACTACAAAGTGAGACCCTGTCTCAAAAAAAAAAAAAAAAAAAAAAAAGAAATACTTAATTTTGGGTCAGGGATATAACTCAGTGGCACTGAGCCTGCCTGGCAAGCACAAGGTCCTGAGTTTGATCTCTGATACCACAAAACAAAACAAAAAACCTTCAATTTTGCTTATATATACACATAAAATTTAGTGTTTGGTATATGCAACATCTTGTTTGGGGCTTTTTGTTTTTTGAGACAAGTTCTTGCTATGTAGGGGCTGGCCTTGAACTCATGATGTAGTCCACAGTGGCTTTGAATTCATGGCTATCCTCCTGCCTCAGCCTCCCCAGTGCTGGGATTACAAGTGTGCACCACAATGCCCAGTACAACATTTTCTAAATAAGGTATTTTAATTTAAGTATCACAGGTTGTCTTCATGGGCCAATAATCAGGAAATGAAATTAGGATTTATTATCTAGACTAGGAACACATCAGCTATAGGTTCCTATTCACAGTTTGGAAGAATAAATGAAGGCGAAAGAGATCCTCTACATCACCAGTACACGGCACAAGGAGCATCTATGAAATAACCCAATCTCCCTTCACACACAGCCAACTGATTTTTCAAAATAGTGTCTTGTTTTATTTAAACAAACCTGCTATATAGGTTATCCCAAATGTTCTGGGGAAGCATCAAAACCAAGTCTTCAATATAATTAGCTTTTCGTGGAGGAATACCTGAAAAAAATTGACAGGTCTGTCTTATTAATTCCTTTAAATTATGTTTCCAAAAGATGAACACTATATACACCTTGAAATTCACATAGACAATGGGGAGGGGAAGTTGAACCCAGGGCCCTGTACAAACTAAGCATGCATTTTACCACTGAGCTATTTTCCAAGGTCCAGAAATATTTTTAAAGTTTAGCTTTCTATATGTAACATAGGAGAGCCCTTCCCTTATAGTTTTCTGTGCATGTAATCAATGAGAATACTGAGATTTCAACCATAAAAGTTTCACCAAAGCATTATAAAAAGGTCTTGCTTATTGTAGGAATAAACACTAGCACAGCCCATGACAGAATAAGTCACATTTAACAAAATAAATCACATTTAACTGAATAAAGCCCCTTTTTTTCCCTCCTGTAGAGGAGACTAAATAGAGAGCCTTCATACAAAGATGCATCTCTAACCCATTCTTTTTTTATTTTGAAATAAGGTTTCACTAAGTTGCTAAATGGCACAGGCTGGGCTCAAACCTAAGATCCTCTTGCCTCAGCCTCCTAGAGTACTAAAATGACTGGCAGGCATTACTGTGTGACTGTCTAAAATAAAATTTTCTTGTTAAATCCCAAATACATTTCCATGATTAGGAATACAGCCAACTGTTTACTTAGAGGAAAGCAGTATGAACTAGATATAAACAGCAACTGAAATCAGGGGCAGCAGAATGACTCAGTAAGAATTATGTGAACAGAAGATTCATCATACCATAATTAGTTATTTATGTATCTGAGTTTACTATGAAATCAGAGCTCTGCCTACAGAAATAAGGTCTGTGATACCCTTATGCTCTAATACAGGGTTTCAAACAGGTGCTCAATAAACTCATGTTCAATAGAGAGGCTACACACTGCCCATGGGTAGAAAGATAGAGCCAGTTTCTCAAACATAGAATTAAATGAATTCAATTGGATAGCAGATGGGGCAATGGAAAATATATGGAATAGGAAAATTCTCAGATCTTTCCTGATTTACAAAGTACCAGCAAATCTCTCACTACTTTGAGTGACAGAATCTCTTACCTCCATGAATACAGAGAAAGTCATTATTTGAAATAGGGCCAGGTTCAGCAAAAGTCTTAAATTTATTCAGCCACTGGCGAGAAATATAAAACTGAAGGAGGCTTGGTTCCATTATATTCAATAAATTTGATATCCTTCGTCTCTCTTTTTGTGCCTCTTCACTACTCTTCCTATTTAAGAACAATGATTCATTAAATTCAGTGTTTTTTAACTACATTAGACCAGTAGGTTGACCTTTCCCCTTCCTTTTTAGACTTAGCACACATACTAATACTGTGGGTCTTATGAGACCTTCATAATTTGGTTTTTGTTTTGAGACAAGTTCTCGCTTTGTAGTTCAGGCTGACCCTGAGCTCACTCTATAGCCCAGGCAAGCCTTGAGCTCACAGCAATCCTCCTGCCTTGGCCTCCCAAGTGTGGGGATTACAGGCATGAGTCACCACGCCCAGTATTGTTGTATGTGGTTACCAGGGATTGAACTAGGGACCTTGCCCTTGCTAGACAGGCACTGGAACCACTAAGCTAAATCTCCAACCCTGTTTTTGTTTTTTTTAATTCATTTTATTGGTACATTTTATATACATGGTGTGACCACAAATAACATTGAGAATTTGTACCAGTACATGACACAACTTAATTCTCATAAGGCCTTCATAGTTTGAGGAGAAATATGTTCCATTGGCTCTCCAATGTGTTATTCATCTCTAGGGATGATACTGTCCTAGCTACTGGTGTCCACGTAACTCCCGACACATGGAAAGTGTTCAAATATTTTTTTTATTTTTTATTTTTTATTTTATATTTTTGAGACAGGGTCTCACTGTGTAGTTCAGGCTGGCCCTGAGCTCACTATACAGCCCAGGCAAGCCTCAAACTCAGCAATCCTCCACCCTCTGCCTCCCAAGTGCTGGGATTACAGGGTGAGCCACCACGCCCGGCATTTGTGGTATGTGCTATTGATTGCTGGTGGGTGTGAGTCACCATGCCCACACTGTATATGGTTACCAGGATCGAACTCAGGGCCTTGCACTTGCAAGGCAGGCGCTGGAACCACTGAGCTAAATCTCCAGCCCAGTGTTCAAATATTTTTAAGATGGCCAAGCTAACTAATTAATCTGTGTTCCTGTACCAGTACCTAGTGTTTTCTTTCATAAGATACTGAAAAATATTAAATTTCTTATAGTAATAATTCCTTTATTAGCTATTTCAATAAAAAATTTGGGGCCGGAGGGTTAGCTCAGTGGTTCCTGCGCCTGCCTCACAAGTGCAAGGTCCTGAGTTCGATCCCCAGTAACCACATATAATGCTGGTCGTGGAGACACGCCCACCAACAATCAATGCCGCATACCACAATGCTGGACGTGGTGGCTCATGCCTGTAATCCCAGCACTTGGGAGGCAGAGACAGGAGGATTGCTGAGTTCGCGGCGGCTTGCCTGGGCACCATAGTGAGCTCAGGGCCAGCCTGAACTACAAAGCGAGACCCTGTCTCAAAAAGCAAAAAAAAAAAAAAAAAAAAAATTTGGTACTCTATTCCCTTACTGCCTGTTTTTTAAAGTAAAACCAACCTTTCTAAGGCAAAATACATCCCTTTGTTTTTCCCTTTAATGATTTAATATTTTCATTCTCCAGACAAATGTCATGCTCTAGACTTTTTAAACTGCTAACTCATCTTTATTCAGCAATCCCCCTCAAACTGTAAGAAATCACTCACTACTAACCCAAAGAGTATGATGTTACTTCACTGTTATAAAGCTAGCTTATTCAAGAGATAGTGACTTTTTTTACCTATAGAAAAGGACATAAGCTTCTGCATTCTGTACTGTAGATTCTGAAACTTCAGTGACACTCTGATCATCAAATTCATACCACAGACTGTTTAAATTGTTTCGGCAATAGGCTATGTAATGTCCACCTATGTTTAAGGGAAAAGAAATCAGTAGAATGATGAAAATTAGCACAAGAACAAAATATAAAATGTTTGTATTCCCAGTATCTAGCAAAGCAAATGAAATACATCAAGATTTTGTAAAGGAGAGAAAATTTAACCTTAAAAACCTAGAGGAGGTTTCTAAGATCTTGCTATTCAATCTCATGTAATTTCCAATATTTCAAACATAATAATAAAAAAAATGCAATTCCCTAAAATGGTCTCATTTTTTTTTTTTTTTTTTTTTTTTTTTTTTGAGACAGGGTCTCACTTTGTAGTTCAGGCTAGCTCTGAGCTCACTATGTAGCCCAGGCAAGCCTGGAACGCAGCAATCCTCCTGCCTCTGCCTCCTGAGTGCTGGGATGATAGGCGTGAGCCACCACACCTGGCACTGTGGTATGCAGTATTGATTGTTGGTGGGCGTGAGTCTCCACGCCCAGCATTGTAGGTGGTTACTGGGGATCGAACTCAGGACCTTGCGCTTGCAAGGCAGGCGCCGGAACCACTGAGCTAACCTTCCGGCCCAGGTCTCATTTTTTTTACTGACTAATAATTTTACATATTTGTGTGACAGGACACAGAAATTTAACAATTAATTCAAATAGATATTTTTAAATCTAAGAGCAAATGTCAAACCTATATACTTACTACTTGCAGTCCCATGATGACAAATAACTGACAGAAGGTCATATGTCACAATCTGAGTTGGACTGTCCTTAGCAAGAAATGGCTGAAGGTCCAGGCCTTCCAGCGGAAATGAAACATGGGTGCTGATTTTGGTGGAAAACATCAGTTCATGTCTGAATCTTTTAAGGTGGATACATAAAATCTAAAAGAAATAAAGCCCAAAACCCTAATTGTTGTTATAAAACACTAAAAGCATCCAACTAGTAACATTTAATACACTAAGACTTTAATTCTACAAACAAAAGATTGAAGTGTTCGCTCAAAAAATAAAGTAAATGTTATTTACTTAGAAATGTTTAGTTTTATAGCCTAACAATCTATTCATATTGAAGCATTAAAGGTTAAATATCAATTTCTTGTAGTAAGAAATTTATAACTGATTCCATAGATGTCAAAAATATGGAATCTGTGAAACATGGTTCTTCTTAAGTTTAATGCTGTTAGTCTTCTAATTTTATAGCCAGCAAAATCTTACCATGTCTAGCTACCTCATGTTCAGCCTAGTATGCCAAATGTTCGGAGCACTTATGACACATATTCCAATTATTTCAAAAATGAAACAATCCTATACATGACAACTGATCAACAGAACCATTCCCTTCTTGAATCATGCTAACAGAATTATTACATTGTATTTCATTAATGCTTTACCACAGAAAATAAATTTAATTGAAGCCCATACCTCAGGGAACTTTTGTACTTTACAAAACTTAACTCCATTTCTCAACCTAAGGGTGAAAAACAGAGAGAAAGAGAATGAGTATTTAAATATACCACAAAACCTTATTTAAAATGCAGATAAAAAGTATCAGACTAGAAATTTCACCACTGAATTATATTACATATTTATACATGGACGTTCCTTATTCTGAAAAACAATTTAAACCGAATTTAATACAAATTTAGGGAGTTATCCAATTCTTTGATGAAAAACATTTTTTAACAAATGTGCTTTTGTCTATGGTTTGATTTTACCTTTATAACATCCAGATACTAAGTACAACTGCATAAAGCAAAACCTAAATTTTACAAAATTTGTAGTTCAGACCAGTATTACATATTTAAACTTTTCTTTCTTTCATTTTTCATACTGGGAATCAAGCTCAAGGCCTTGCACCTACCAAGAGGGCACTGTGCCACTGAGCTACACCTCAGCCCTCTTTCTCCTGTGGAAGACAGTGTCTCACTATGTTGTCCAGGATGCCTGCAAACTCCTGCGGTTGAGCAATCCTCAAAGCCTCCCAAGGACCATGGCTCAAAACCTCTATTCTTCATGCGTGTGGGGGGAAACCCTTGACAAGAAGCAGGGCTATTATTAATAATCTATATTATGTTCACTTGACAGGTCTCCACTTTAGATGCAGGAGCAGATGCAAGAGACCATGCTCATCAGCATTTTCTCTTTAGTAGCCTATCCAGCCTGTCCCTCACCAGCCCAGCTCCCTCCTCGGCTGTCAGCAAGGGCTTTAAGGACACGATGCTAAGATATTTCTGCAAGTACCAGGTTGTTTTTCACCCTTATTGACCAAACAGTATACCACTCTCTTCTGTCATGAAAAAGACCAGTACCTCCATATCAAGGTTTCTAGGCATTACAGCCAGTAGCCAAAGTCTGTATTATTAAGATTTTCAATCTTATTAAGAAGCCATTATTTTTCTGTTATAAAGATTCTAGGGCCGGGGATTTAGTTCAGTGGTTTGGTGTCTGCCTGGCAAGCACAAGGTCCTGAGTTCAAACCCTGGTACCATATACCACAGTGCCAGGTATGGTGACTCACACCCCTAAACCCAGCCATCAGTACCACACACCACGATGATGGGCGTGGTGGCTCATGCCTGTAATCCCAGCACTCAGGAGAGGCAGACACAGGAGGATTGCTGTAAATTAGAGGCTTGCCTGGGTTACATAATGACCTCAGGGCCTGCCTGAACTACAAAGCAAGATCCTGCCTCAAAAAAAAAAAAAAAAAAAAAACACACACACACAATAATTTCCTAAAAAGAATTTTCCAGAAAAAGGGATTTAGCTCAAGTGGTATGATGCCTACCTTGGAAGCCCAAAGACCTGAGTTCAATTCCTGGTACCACCAAAAAAAACAAGTATTTCCAGCTACTTCTACTTCAAATGTTATCTGCTGTTAGGCATGGTGACACATGCCTGTGATCCCAACACTCAGGCTAAAGCAGGAGGATTCCCATTAATTTGAACCCAGCCTGGGCTACAGTGAGATGAAAGCCAGCCTAAAGTACACAGCTAGACCTTGTCTGAAGTAAAACCAGAAAAAAACAAAAAACAAAAAACACCCTGGTCTTTGGTGGGGGATGTAGCACAATATGAAAGCACTTGCCTAGCATTGTGAGGCCTAGATTCAGTTTCTAGCACCATAAAATATAAAGTAATAAGGGCCGGAGATTTAGCTCAGTGGTTCTCGCGCCTGCCTCGCAAGTGCAAGTTCCAGAGTTCGATCCCGGTAACCACATAGAATGCTGGGCATGGTGACTCACGCCCACCAGCAATCAATACCACATACCACAGTGCCGGGCGTGGTGGCTCACACCTGTAATCCCAGCACTCTGGAGACAGAGACAGGAGGATTGCTGAGTTCGAGGCTTGCCTGGGCTACATAGTGAGCTCAGAGCCAGCCTGAACTACAAAAAGCAGGACCCTGTCTCAAAAAAATAAATAATAATAATAATAATAATAATAATAATAATACCCTTAATCAATCTCCAATGTTTTTTATGACTTGGACCACCAAGAGGCATTAAGTCTGAATTTATTATAATACAGAAATGGGAGCTGGTAATATAAACAAACAAAATAATTTGTAATTGGCCTATTCTGTCACCCTAAAAACGAACAGCATCAGAGCCAGTGTAACCTTACTGAACTTTATGAAGATTCTAAACTATGATATCTTGCACTTCCTGAATCTGGCCAGTTAATAACAATAATCAAAAGAGAATATTGTCTTATTTTAGAAAATGTTTAATATAAACTCACATACTTAGTGCCTCAGAATACACACATTTTAAAACATCCTAGGGGCTGGAGATTTAGCTCAGTGGTTCCGGTACCTGCCTGGCAAGTACAAGGTTCCTGGTTCCATCCTGGTAACTACATACAGCAACACTGGGCATCAATACCACATACCACAATGCCAGGCACGGTGGCTCACGCCTGTAATCCCAGCACTCAGGAGGCAAAGGCAGAGGATTGCTGAATTCAAGGCTTGCCTGGGCTACATAGTGAGCTCAGGGCCAGCCTAAACTACAAAGCGAGATCCTGTCTCCAAAAAAAATTTTTTTGCCTATTTGTTTTACAAAACAACTAAATCTTTCTTTCTTTCTTTCTTTCTTTCTTTTTTTTTTTTTTTTGAGACGGGGTCTCACTTTGTAGTTCAGACCGGCTCTGACCTCACTATGTAGCCTAGGCAAACTTCAAACTCAGCAATCCTCCTGTCTCTACCTCCCAAGTGCTGGGATGACAGGCGTGAGCCACCACGCCCAGCCCTGTGGTATGTGGTATTGATTGCTGGTGGGTGGGAGTCTCCACGCCCAGCATTCTATGTGGTTTCCGGGATCGAACTCAGGACCTTGAGCTTGCGAGGCAGGCACAGGAACCACTGAGCTAACCCTCCGGCCCCAACTAAATCTTTCTAATAAGTACTAGAACAAAGCTTTCTGACCTATTTCTATATTTTTACAAATATAGTGTCATATGTAACTCTGCATGCCCAATTCAAATAACCAAGAAAAATACAACATGAAATTAAAAGCTCTGTTACTTACTTTTTACATTTTTCACAACTATACATATTGTCACCTGCAAAGAAAACAGGTCAAGTCATTCCTCTCAAAAGTAATAGATAATTGTATTCTGTTGCCTCTGCAATTCTCAGATTTCACTACAAACTGGCACTATAAAATAGGGTTCACTTTTTTTAAGTCTCTGCTCATGAGTCAATTCATGTTTACCTTACCTAAAACACCCTCCTCCTCCCTCTACTTTCAAGGTGAAGGGCTACCTCAAATAACATCTTTCATTTCTTCACCAAACAAAATTTACTAACAGTCTGACCATTCAACCAAGATACCAAACACATGAAAACAGTGAAAGACCTTAAATGGAACTGAGGAGTTCACAGAGAATTCAAGATGCATAAATTAAGTCCCACTGTTTTGGTTGAGTTTTGCCTTCTTGAACCCTGAACGGCTGTCAGACATGTTGTGTGGCATTATAAGAATCTGCATCAGGGCTGGAGGATTAGCTCAGTGGTTCCGGTGCCTGCCTCACAAGTGCAAGGTCCTGAGTTCCATCCCCGGTAACCACATACAATGCTGGGTGTGGAGACTCACGCCTGTAATCCCAGCACTTGGGAGGCAGAAACAGGAGGATTGCTGAGTTCGAGGCTTGCCTGGACCACATAGTGAGCTCAGAGCCAGCCTGAACTACAAAGCAGGACCCTGTCTCAAAAAAAAGAAGAATCTGTATCAATTCCTTCAGGTATGATTTTTTTCTTCTTGTGTTACTATTGCCACAATGCCAATATGAACAAATACTATTTACACTGCCCTGAAATTCAGATTTAAGCTTACCTATCGTAATTCAGAGACAGACAGATTATAATTCTCACCTTTTAGTTCATCTCTGGCGAAGAAGGCAGCAAGACAATCTTGCAAGGTTACTACTGGACCCCAAAACCAGCTAGGGACACATGAGACAACAAACCTGAAACATTATTGACAGAAAGAAAAAAGGAAGTGTTCTGCCAGTACAGCAGAAACAGCAGTTTCAGGAATCAATCAAAACAAAGAAAATAAACACATACCTCTTTATATATTCCATGAAAAATGCTATCCACCCTTGTGGAGCATACGCTTCGCCACAGGATCCTACTTTGACTATAGAAGTTGGATGACTTGACGAATGCAGCTTAGCAAGGTCTTCCTTGCCAGGAATTGGCAAGGACAGATCTTGAAAGGTCTCGAGGGTTACAGACACCTAAAATTGTTTTGTGTTTTTAAAATGGGATGAAAATAATTGAGCAACAACATTTATTTATAAGGTCAGATTGTGGACAACAAAGATCAAAGCAAGTTATAATAAACAAAATAAGCCCAAACTTATTACTTTTAGAATTATACCAGCAAAAACAAAAGTTGCTCTGTACCAGGTATTGTTCCCACTTTGATCTTCATATAAACCTGTGCAATGCCCACTGCACAGCTCCCAATTTGTGAAGGACAATGTGGCACCGAGAAGGACCCAGACCCAGGCACTGGGGCCTGAATCCCACCCAGGTCTGGCTATGCTGCTCAGGCTTAAAATCCTAGGCTCTAGTGATCTTCCCACCCCAGCCTTACAAGTGGCTGAGACTATAGGATGCTGATAGCTCTTAAATATTCCTTTAAAAAGGAGAAGATACAAAACCTCTTTTAAATGTAATTAAGCATAAGCATATAATTTTAAATATATTCATGCACTATATAGCAATGGAGAGACATTATGAGAACATATTGTTTTAGGTGATCTCATCACTGCAAACATCAGAGTGCTCACACAAACCAAGACAGCTCTAGTGTCTGTAAGACAGTCTTTCTAGATCACTGTCACATACAGTCTATCACTGACTGAAACATTATTATGCAGCATGGGACTGAAGCTGAAAACCTCGTGAATAATAAATAACCTACTTTTGTGTGTCTGGTACTGAAGACTGACTCTCAGAAATGCTGGGCTACATCTCTACCCCTTTTTATTTTTCTAAATTTTGAGGCAAGATCTCATTAAGTTGCCTAGGGAGACCTCCCCAACTTGTAACCCCTGCCTCAGTCTCTAGAGAAATTAGGATTACAAGTGTTACAACTCAGCCAAACCACTTATGGGGGGAGGGGCTCCCCTGGGTATTGAACCCAGAGCTTTGCACATACTTTGTAAATGCTCTACAACCAAGCTACATCTCTGGCCCCAAATAACCCACTATACCATGACCCTACTGAAGGATTTAAGAGTGTAACATCATAACTAAAAACTTAGTTTTGTTTTTGAGACATCATTTCATACTCATTAATTATATTAATTAATGCACTGAAGTTAAATCATAATTAAGAAAAGCTGGGAAATTTTGAGAGATTTTTTAGAAATGTTAGTAAAGAATTGATTATTCTACGTTATATCCTTGTTTTTGCCTAGGAATTTGACCTTCACTATCTGAGCTCTAATCTTAACATGGGAAGTATTTACGAGCCCTAAATAAAACCAAATGTAAAAGACACATCAGTTCTGGGAGAATGTGTGTGTCTTAACAATTCCTGTTGCTGAGCAACTTCTCACCTTTGCTTGTAATCAAAACAGACAAAGC
>PVIC010005522.1:40598-57630 GCA_004025085.1 Thryonomys swinderianus
TTAAGGACCTGAGTTCAATCCCCGGTTACCACATATAATGCTGGGCGTGGTGGCTCACGCCTGTCATCCCAGCACTCGGGAGGCAGAGACGGGAGGATTGCTGAGTTCGCGGCGGTTTGCCTGGGCACCATAGTGAGCTCAGGGCCAGCCTGAACTACAAAGCGAGACCCTGTCTCCAAAAAGCAAAAAAAAAAAAAAACAGACAAAGCAATAAGTAGTTTTTCTTGATAATTTATGTCTGTCGATGGGTGGATCAAGATCCATCCTTTAAAAAGAATGTCGCGGGGGCTGGAGGTTTAGCTCAGTGGTTCCAGCACCTGCCTCACAAGCACAAGGTCCTGAGTTCGATCCCAGTAACTACATACAATGCTGGGCGTGGTGACTCACACCCACCAGCAATCAAAACCACATACCACAATGCTGGGCGTGGTGGTTCACGCCTGTAATCCCAGCACTCAGGAGGCAGAGACAGGAGGATTGCTGAGTTCGAGGTTTGCCTGGGCTACATAGTGAGCTCAGGGCCAACCTGAACCACAAAGCGAGACCGTCTCAAAAAAAAGAATGTCGCGGATACTTACAAAACAATGAATTCTGCTCCTAGAGTCAATTTATATTAATTCAAACACGAGAAATTTATGTGTGATCAACAGTTGTAAGAAGGAATTAAATTTTTCATATTATTTTTCAGATTAAAAGAGTATTTGACAGAAATGTTATATATTGTGATCCCCTCATACTCACCCTATCACAGGTCAGACATTGTACTGAACTAATGATTGTGCCATCAAAGATGTCTGAAATTACACTTCTGTATTTCTTGTGCTGTTTCTTTCTCTTTGGAGATGCAGACTGAGCTAAGATTTAAAAAGAAAATGTAGAACGTTTTTTTTAAAAGGACAAATAGTTCCAGTACCGCTTTCCTCTAGCATCTTTAACAATAAAGATCACTATGGTGTACAGAAATTTTCAAAATAACCTTAAAGAGCATTGCGTTAAACAACAGGTAGACTAATGAGACAAGGCTAAAGTGGCTTTGTTTTTACAATATGTATTTATGATTCTTGGTCACTATAAACATACTTAAAGGAAAATGAAAAATTCTGATTTAGCACAATATCAAAATCTTTTTTTCCACTGCAAACTAAAGAGTCATCCTTATGACATTTATTTATGTTCTGCAGATCAAAAACAGGGAAAGAGATTAGAAAGTGAAAAGATTAAGATCAAATCCCCATTGTGACCTCACAGTAATTCTGCTTTTATAGTACTTGCTTGCTCTGCATACAATAAGGCTTTATTTTACATGATCAGATTTTTTTTCTTCCTTTCTTTGGTAGTACTGGGAATTGAACCCACAGCCTCTGTACTTAGCTATATCTCCAGCACCTTATTATTTTGAGACAGGGTCTCCTTAAGTCACTAAGCTGCCCAGTCTGGGCATGAACTTGCAGTCCTCCTGCCTCAGCCTCTCAGGGAACTGGAATTAAACTGCAGTTTATACCACCATGCCTGGCTAAAGAATATTATTCAGAATTCTTTATGTATTTCTGGATATAACTTCTTTGTCAGCTACGTAATTGCAAACACTCCTTCTTTTCTTTTGGAGACAGTCTTGCCAGTAATTCAAGCTGGGCTTGAATTCACTATACAGCCCAGACTAGCCTGGAACTCACAGTGATCCCCTGCCTCAGCCTCCTGAGTGCTGGGATAACAAGTGTATGCCACTACCCTCAGGTTTAAGTAAATTTTCAAATCCAATGCCATATATAAAGAAATATAAATCACAGTTGTATAGATAGAACTGTCACATTAAAGGATAAATATTTCATAATTAACATTTTAAATTGTAAAGTATCACAGTCACCATTCTACACTTGATCTTAGCCAAAAGGCCGAGAAGCGATTCACAGTCACCATTCTAAATGAAGACCCAAAGCAAAGGAATGTGAATAAAGAAAACTTCTTACCTTTCTTGTGTGTGGGCGCCACTCCTGGCCACAAACTGCCTGATTTAGGAGGACTTGTTGATAAACGTGGATTAATACCATCATTTGATGGGAGGATCTGTGGTGAAGACAGTTCGTTCAAATGGACATCGGTGATATATTCTGTAATAGTTAAAATTTGTATTGTTACCTTAAACAGAAAAACTATTCCACATGTCCAACAATGCTAATTAATTTAAAGGCTGTTTAGTTTGATACTATGAACATAATTCACATTAACAAATGTCAGAGGAAATATCTGATCAACAAGTACTTGCTAAGCCACGTAACAGTGATTTTCCACCCAGAAATCCAGTTAATGTTTCTAACATATTACCACTGTAAGTAATTCTGGAAGCAAGCAGTGGAAATAAAGCCAAAAAGGATATTATTTGTCTAAATTCAGGAGTTTTAAAAATAACAAAATCAGGCCGGGCGTGGTGGCTCACGCCTGTAATCCCAGCACTCGGGAGGCAGAGACAGGACAGAAGGATTGCTGAGTTCGAGGCTTGCCTGGACTACATAGTGAGCTCAGAGCCAGCCTGAACTACAAAGCGAGACCCTGTCTCAAAAAGAAAAAAAAAAAAATAACAAAGTCCAGAAAGCTTTGAATAAAAATAACATTCAAAGCACAAGTGCTACCAAGTCTATGTTGGAAACATAAGGGCCCAAGTTCAATCCCCAGTACCAAAAAAAGTAAATTAAATTTTTATAAATAACATTTAGACTTCTTACTTTGGAAGTACATATATTAACAAATACACCAAGGAATTTGTTATTTTCTTACTTATTTACAGACAGATTTGCCATGTGCATGGGGCTACTGAAGTTGAGCCCTCTGGCCTTAGCCTCCAGAGTGCCAGGGTGCCATCTGCCTGCCCACCTGGCTCTGCTCCCTTTTCCTTTCATTCTCCTTGCAGTGCCAGGGTTAAACCAAGAACCTCTCACATGCTTCAGGAGTTTTGCTTTGTTTTTAAGTTGAAGAAAGAGATTTTTCTCCTACACTAATGCAGAAATCAAAATCAAACAGGAAGTGCAAACATAAGGTAATTATACCTACCCTTACTTTACTGTGACAAAAAAGGAAATATACCCCTATGATGTGTTATCACTATGTATGCCTAAAATGCACCAATAAATGTTTTGCTATTTAAAAAGGAAATACACACCTCTTCATAATGAAAAGACCTTTACAGAACTAAATTATAAAATGAGTCAAGAATTGAGTTCCATTTTGATCACCTGCTGTTAAATCCCTAAGTACTAACATGTATTTCAAAGCAAGATGTTACGCTGCATGAGCATTTGAATGGAAAAAAACTGTCCATAAAAGGTCCTTAAACAGAAAGAATGTCTATAATTCTAGCAGTTAGGAGGCTGAAACAGGATTATCTCTAGCTCTAGGCCAGCCTGGGCAGAATGAGTTCAAGGCCAGCCTGAACTACACAATGAGACCCACCCAAACCAACCAAACAAACACATATAACTTGAATTTCTGATGCTCTGATTTTATGTACTCTGGAGAACAAAATACCAGATTAAGGTAACTATTGAAGCAATTTACAGATGTGTATGTGTACGCATGTGTATATGTATAATCTAAATATCTTTAGATTATATCCTTAGCCTAACTTGCTCTTTCTCAAAGAACACCAACCACAATGACAGCATAATTTATCATAACAGGGCTCATTAAGCTGCTGCACTAAAACACAGCTGATGTAACTCCAACAACAGCAATGTGATCTAACAGTGTACTAGATACAGAGAGAAAACCGCAACTTGGGTTATTTTGCTTTTCCCCAAAGTCTCAACAGAATTTGCTTAAAATACCATAGAAAATTCTGGAGTCTAATTTGCTAGACTATTTTTTTAATTTTAAAATTTTTTCATTATCACGTTTGCACTATATAATGATTACATTCCTCATGGGAAGTTGGTACGTGCACATAGGACTAATTAAGTTTTTACTTTCCCCTCCCCTCTCCTCTTCTCTCTCCTCTCTTCCTACATCTTTTTTTTTCCTTCCTACATCTCTTAGTCTCTTTCTAATTTGCTACGTTACGATGACTCTTTAAAAGACTTCTGATGAATTTTTAGTTCAAAGGAAGGATTTCTTATATAAATGACCTATAAAATTCTTATCCTCATATTCCATAATTTTATGAAACTCACCTGTAAACACTGCCAAAAATAACGACTTAAGCATTCACTGTCTACAAATGAGATACTATCATTTTCATGATCAAATGATGAAATGGTCACCTGAGGCTCTGCCGTGTATCTGTACTTTGACAGTTTCCTGGTTGTTCAAGTCCACTGTTTCAGACACAGAGTCTTTGTCTTTATCTAATTCTTCAGAATTTACTTTATTCATCTTACTGCATGTCTTCTCTTTCTGCCAATCTTTTGCTATTTCAGAATTGTTCTCCTCATCCTGAATTAACATTGTTGTTTCATTATTATCTTCAGAAAAGCCTCTGGAGCCATTTTCATTTTCTGCTTTATCACTGTTGCTGCAAGATTCACAGGACTGAAAATCCACATCCGACTGGCTCTTGTCATCTTCCATAGTTTCCTCAGAGGTTATGGTCTGAGGATCCTCCTCTACTTCCATGACCTGTTCTTTCAGTTCTTCATGGAGCAGATCCATTAAACATCGAAGGAATTCTTGAGCATCCTGATATATCAATAACATAATGTTACCACTTCATCATACATGTATGTAGGAACTAGGAAACACAGACAAAACATGGTCCTCAATTGATTCATAAATCTACTGCACTGTCCTGAGGAAATACCAGTTTGTAAGACACTATAGCAGCAATGGCAAACCTTTTAGAGCTTTCTATGATATAAACAGCCTGCTGCAGCAAGCGTGCCATAGGTTCACCACCACTGCACTAGAGACAGGACATACTAAGTTCTAAACTGTTATGTAATTACAGCAGCATCGTGGCACACAACTGTATATTCTTGGGAACTTGAGAGGCTAAGACAGGAGACTCTCAAATTCAAGCCCACAATAGGCAACACAGTGAGACTCTGTCTCAAAATTTTTAAAAGAAGTCTGAGAATGTAGCTCAGTGGTTGCCTTAGCGCCCATCAGGACCTAGGTCTCATCTCCTCTATCACAAAAACTTATATAAAGTTTTAATGAAATGAAGGTGATATGTCAACTTTTATTAGTGTTATTAATAAGAGGATAAGATACTGAATTAGTCTCATGTGACAATCAGAATTCAGAGAGATATTCTACATTCATATACTACAGTATATAATTTTGGCTTAAATTAAAGCTTTAATCCATTCTTAAACTTACAGAAAAGTCCATTATCAACCCAAAGTGCTACTGATAAAACAATTCCTGAGCTGAGCTGGGCATGATAGAACACACCAGAATTAAGGAGGCTGAGACAGGATTGCCAAGTCTAAGGCCAGCCTGGGCTATGTAGTGAATTCAAAACCAGCCTCAACTATAGAGGAAGACCCTGTTTCAAAAAACACAGAAGCAAACAAGAACAACAACAAAATCAAATGCTTAAGCCCTAAATCAAAGCACTAAATCATAATCCTTGGAATCCCAGGACTTTGCATGAGATAAAAACAGAAGCTAAAATGGAGTTCAGTGGTAGAGCACTTACTTGTCTAGCATGCAATAGGCCCTACATTTGTTTGGGTGTTGTTTTGTTTTATCTGGTTTGGTTTGGTCTGCTTTTGTCTTGTTTGAGACAGGGTCTCCCTTTCAGTTCAAACTGGCCCTGCCCCACCACACCTAGCACTGTGTTTGGTACTGATTGCTGGTGGGTGTGAGTCACCACGCCCCAGCATTATGGTACATGGTACTGGAGATCAAACACTAAAATAAATAAATATATATATATATATATATATATATGTATGTATGTATGTATTCACACACATATATTTACCTACCTTCTAAATTTCTAGAAATACATAAAACTTAAAGTTGTAAAAGTATAAATACATATGATAAAGGGTTACTATTCTCAGTACTGACGAGGAGAAATGAGTACTATTTATCAATAAATCCACAAATGAAAAACTATAGCATTTTCCAAATTTATTAAAGATTATTAAAGAATGGGTAAAAAGCAATAAACTAACCTGCTGAGAATACCCTCGAAACGTTGGATTTACAGTTTTAATTCCTTGAAACAGATTAGTAGGCACAACAGATCCTGGCCTGAGGAAGAAAACATTTTCTAAAATAAATTTTTGTAGTTTGTTAATCTTAAAAGCAACTCAAAGTAAAAAACCTGAAAAGTGCTCATGCTTCAAAAAAAATCCTTCAAACTACCCTCTGTACATTCCAGAGGCTCATACAACAATTTACCACTGATGTTTTATTGCTCTCCCCTCAATAATCACACTCCGCTGTATAGTTTTCCAAACATACAACTGTCTAAATAATTCTGGAACAAAATTAACATATTATAGCAAATGATTATTAGCCTCATAAATTTTACAACAAATAAACACAGCAGGAAAACAGTCATAAAGACACCCAGTCTGGCTTTTACTATGAGAGATCACCACTCCTACAGCAAACTCAGAAACAGCAGCAGCTTTGACAGTTAAACATCTCCAGACCACGGAAGTTCTGCACCTCTAACAAGGAAAAGTTGTTACTTTTCCTTTTTTTCTTTTTTGAGACAAGGTCTTGCTATGTAGTTCAGGCTGGCCCTGAGCTCACTATGTAGCCAAACTAGCCTCAAACTCACAGCAATTCTCCTGCCTCTGCCTCCTGAGTGCTAGGATTACAGGCATGAGCCACCATGCCTGGCATTGTGGTATGTGGTACTGGGGATTGAAGTTGGGACCTTGCACTTGCCAGGCAGATGCTGGAACCACTGAGCTAAAGCCCCAGCCCTGCACCTCTAAATTTCTACCGCTTCTTCATTTCAGTAGTTTCAAAAGCAGCACGCCTCAAATTTAATTGAATCTTCTCAATCTGTCTCTCTACTTTTTTCCAGCTCTATAAGGCTGCATTCCTTTAATATTTATATTATTTGCTTACCAATGAAAAAGATAAATACATTAAATACATACCTGCTTTTATGCCACAGTTCTGTCATAAGTTTGAGGTAACTTTTACAAATTGCTGGTTTCTTATCTGTTCTAGCTAATCCTCCACAATCAAGAAAAAACTGTGTCAACGGTGGGCTAATTTAAAAAAAGAAAGAAAGAGTGAAATGAAAGCTTAACACTGATTGACCTGGAGTTGTTCAATTTACTGCCAGCACATCCTCCCAGTCTGTCACCGCTCTCCTACAGCTTCACATTAATTTTTTCACATCCTTACCAAGATGGACACATTCAAATCAGACTTGGCCAGGCCAAACTGGTCCTCCAGGCTGTCAGTCAGATTCACTTACCACCTTGCATACTCTCTCGGAAACATGTGTCACCTCGCATTCTCCAAGCAGACCTTCTCTTGACCACCGTGTAATGCACTACTCTACTTTTCCTCTCTACCTCGCTGGCAAGTCTGTTTCCCTTTCTGCTCATGTACATCAAAACACAAGGGTGCCTCTGGACTTGATCCTATACCTTGTCCTATCTTCCAAGTATGCTCTTTTTGATAGCTAACCTTAAATTTCCACCCACATATTAGTGATGTCCGAATTTATATGTCAAACAACTAATCTCAACTCCTTTTGGATCAGGTCCCCAAACTGATGGCTGTTATGGTATGCCAACGTTAACAATTTCAAAATTTATCTTTTAATAAACCCTCCTCCTCCCTTCTACACTCCAGCACATGGTACTGGCAACTGCTGGTAACTCAAATCAACAATTTGTATTTCTTACCTAAAATTCTACAATAGTTTCCTAGCTGATAAATTAACTTCTATTCTCTTTACGCTCCAATTCACTATCCACATAGCAATGATAGTGATCTTTTTTTTTTAATGTAAACTGGATTATTTAGCTACTCTGCTGTAAAACACTACACTGACAATGAAGACCTATGTCCTTCCACGGCCTGCGTGACCCAGGCCCACACCATTCACTCCCGTGATGATCATATTCCCGTCACAGTTTCTTCTGATCCCTCAGAAGGCTCACGCTCCTCCCTGGCCAAGACTATGGACAGAAATGGTCATCTTTCTGCTGAGATGTTCTCCCTGCCCTCATCACCACCTCATACTGCCTTCAAGTTTCAAACTAAATGTCATTTCTTTTTTTTTTTTTTTTTGAGTCAGGGTCTCGCTTTGTAGTTCAGGCTGGCCCTGAGCTCACTATGTAGCTCAAGCAAACCTCAAACTCAGCAATCCTCCTGCCTCTGCCTCCTGAGTGCTGGAATTACATGCATGAGCCACCACGCCCGACAATGTGGTATATGGTACTGATTGCTGGGAGGCTTTGAGTCACTACTAACCAGGATTGTTGTATGTGGTTATCGGGGATCAAACCAGGGACCCTGTACTTGCTAGGCAGGCACTGGAACCACTGAGCTAAATCTCCAGCCCCTAAATGTCATTTCTTCAAAGAAGTGTTCTTTGATCATTAGATTAAAGCACAATCCCTTTTTTCCACAGGATTATAGACCATAACCCAAGAGAACCTAAGACAATCGATAGTAAGTATTAGTAGACAATATCTAAATAAAAAGAAGAATGAATATATTTAGTCTCCAACCACTGCTCGAAAATTCAATTTAGTAGAAAGGCCAATGGTCAAAGTCAGTGATTCTGAATAAATATACCTAATTTAGTAATAATGCCCTATCTAGTTGGTATGATTAAAAAATCTGAAAGCAGCATTAGTTTATTTACAGGAGAAAAAAATTTTTCATAGGCCCTCAAACCAAAAGTAATTTGAAGAATAAATCAGCTGAAGCTCTTCATTTTTTGTACCTAAAAATAACTTGCCCAAAGACATACAAGTGCCTTTTTTTTTTTTTTTGAGAGAGAGGGTCTCGCTTTGTAGTCCAGGCTGGCTCTGAGCTCACTGTGTAGCCCAGGCAAGCCTGGAACTCAGCAATCCTCCTGCCTCTGCCTCCCCAGTGCTGGGATTACAGGTGTGAGCCACCACGCCCGGCACTGTGGTGTGTGGTACTAATTGCTGCTGGGCGTGAGTCACCACACCCAGCATTGTTGTATATGGTTACCTGATCGAACTCAGGACCTTGCCCTTGCAAGGCAGGTGCTGGAACTGCTGAGCTAAATCTCCAGCCCCATACAACTGTCTTTATTCAAACCATGAGCAGCATCTAAGAAAGCTATCGACACATATACAATAACCCCATAGGACTTGTAATGGATTATGTCCCTAACCCAGATTCTTTTCTTGTTTTTGTTTTCGAAACAGTGTCTTGCTATGTACAGCCTGGTCTTCAACTCACTATGTAACCTGGGCTGGCCTCAATTGCAGCAATCCTCCTGCCTCACCCTCCTGAGTACTGGGATTATAAGCATGTGCCACCATACCCAGTGTAATCCAGATTCTCACCTTCTCTATTTTGGGAGTCAACTACTGCAGTCACAAGATTTTTAGATCAAAAAGTCACTTTAAAAAACATATAAACAGCCAGACATGGTGGCTCACGCCTATAATCCCAGCAATCGGGAGGCAGACACAGGAGGATTGCTGAGTTCGAGGATTGCCTGGGCTACATAGTGAGCTCAGGGCCAGCCTGAACTACAAAGCTAGACCCTGTCTCAAAAAAAAAAAAAAAAAAAGAAAACCGGGCGTGGTGGCTCACGCCTATAATCCCAGCACTTGGGAGGCAGAGACAGGAGGATTGCTGAGTTCGAGGCTTGCCTGGGCTACATAGTGAGCTCAGGGCCAGCCTGAACAATAAGCGAGACCCTGTCTCCAAAAAAACAAAACAAAAAAAAGAACATATAAACAAAAAATTAATTTCTTTACTTACCAATTAGAAAGAGCCTGTAAAGCTGCATTCATGTAACAAGTATTTCCAATATTTTTCAATCCTGTAAGGCCTATCAAGAAAAAATATGTCATCATTTAATACAAAAATTACTTAATTTTCTGGGAGCTTGTTAAGTATTAGCTTCAAAACTACACTAACAACTGTGGCTGGGTGTGGTGGGACATGTCTTAATCTTAACTACTTTTGAGGCACAGGCAAGAGGATTGTCAACTGAGGGCAGCCTGGGTAACTTTGTAAGACCTTGTTTCAAAAATGAAAATAATGAGTTGATCCCCGGCACCACAAAAAAATAAATAAAAAATAAAAACAAAAGGGGCACTTGCCTAGCATGCACAAGACCCTGGATACAATCCCAGTATCATACACACACACACACACACACACACACACACACACACAAATGTATGAAAATATAGGGTAGAGCTTGATGGTGAAACAAGTGTTTACCATGCACCATACACAAGACCCTCCATTCAATCCCCAGTGCACACACCCACACACACACCCACACACACACACACACACACACACACACACACACACTACCAATTTAACTCAAAAAGGCCACACCTTCAATCACCAAATTTTGAGCTTTGGATAATTTCAGGAACTAGTTAATTCAGGGGTGGATATGTATCAGTGGTCAGAGAGCTTGCCTAGTATATTCAAGGTCTGATCCCTAGACCAAAAATAAAATAACTAAATACATACATACATACATACATACCAAAGATTACTTAGTTCAGCCTCTAAGATTTACAGAACCACCTTCCCCAATTTTAACTAAGGTCATTTTTGGTTTTTTTTTGGGGGGGGACAGGGTCTCGCTTTGTAGTTCAGGCTGGCTCTGAGCTCACTATGTAGCCCAGGCAAGCCTCTAATTCAGCAATCCACCTGTCTCTGCCTCCCGAGTGCTGGGATTACAGATGTGAGCCACCACGCCCGGCACTGTGGTATGTAGTATTGATTGCTGGTGGGCGAGAGTCTCCACGCCCAGCATTGTATGTGGTTACTGGGGATTGAACTCAGAACCTTGCACTTGCGAGGCAGGCGCTGGAACCACTGAGCTAACCCTCCAGCCCAAGAACAAGTATTTTTAAAGAGCACTAGTTGAGACATTTCTCATCACAACCAATATTTGTCAGTTGACAACACAAAAAAATTCTCATCATGACAAATAACACATCAATATCCTTTCCTTCCCATTTCAATACAGTACTCTGAAAGCAGAATTTGCTATCCTGAGCCATAAGAAATTACTGACATTCCATCCTCAAATTTCCAGTTTTCTGAGTCAAGCTAATACAATAAAGGAGCTACTAGATAATTCTCTCTTCTCAAATTCACTTTCATCAGTTTACTGCCTCATTAAATAGGAACCATGGATGTAGTTAAGTGGACAGCACATTTAGCATGTGCAAGGCCCTGGGTTCAATCCCCGGAACAACAAACAACAAAAAGAGTAGGGGGATAGTGGGTGTAATCCCAGTCACTAGAGAGAGTGAGGCAGGAATATTCCAAATTCAAGTACAGCCTCAGAACTCAGCAAGACCCTGTCTCAAAATAAAAATAAAATGGAATGGGACCACAGCTCAGTAGTAAAACACCTCAACATCCAACCTCCAGTACTGAAAGAAAAAATATGAAAAACAAACATTTCAAAACTAAAACCAGAAAGCTCTTCAAATATCAAACAAAACAAAATTCTAAATAAAACACACCCTTCTACCCCCTTCTGCATAGTAGAATAAAACCCTGTGCCTGGCATATGCTAGGCAAGTCCTTTACCACTGAGCTACATCACTGCCCAGAAACTTATACATATATATTGCCCAGAAATATATATTATGTTATTATTATATAATATATATGTTGTTTTTACAGTATATATTATAGATATTATGTTATTATTATATATGTGTATGTATACACACACACACACACACACACACACACAAGTTTTAAGGAAACAGCTTTAGGGCCTGGGGATTTAGCTCAAATGGTACCGCACCAAACTTGGATGCACAAGGGCCCGAGTTCGATCCCTGGTAACGCAAAAAGAAAAAAAAAAAAAAAAGAAAACAGCTTTAATAACTCAAGAGTAACGAGGAGTAAAGAAAAAATGTGATGGCAATAAAAAAGGAAACAAAACTTATGTATTTAGTGGGTGACAGATTGTGAGGTAGGCAGAGAAACAGGAAAAAATGAGAATTAAATTGTGTCATATATTGGTACAAATTACCAATATTGAGTATGATCATGATGTGTACATACAATATACCAATAAAGGTAAAAATTAATAAAAAAATTGTCAATATGTCTTCAATTATAGGCTAAAGGACTAAAAACATAAATATATAAAGTATATATATATATATATTACCTCTAGTACTGTTAATTTTATACCAAAGTATTAATTTCCAGTTATTTAACATAGTAAGCATATATCCTCTATCAATTATAAAACAGAAAATTTAAAGTTTATACTGGGAAGATGACAAAAAAAAGATGTCTTATGTACATGTACCAACTCCCCACAAGCAATATGATCATTATATATGCAAAAGTACTAGTAAAATGGAGGAAAATAAAGTTTATACTAAGAACTGTGGAAAATCCTGACAGACCGGTTGTCAGCATGGGGGGCTGAAGGTGAGGGAGCTGGAGCGAAGCAGAGGTGTACAAGAATCAAGAGTTGGTCGATTCTTTCTCCAAATGAACATGGTCCCTGGGAACTGCTGCAGGGAAACCTTTATAAAGGCCCCATCACTGACAGATGCAGATGAACTGGAAGAGAACCACTGCATGAACAGATCTCCAAGTCAAATCCAGCAAAAGGCCAGAAGGTTCAGTTGCTAAAGAGTAATTAGGCTCCAGCTTTGGTACAGAGACACCAGAGAAACTGAATCTGTTTCACCAAAAACACAACTAAACTGGGTAAGATTTCTGAGTTCTGTTTTTGTTATTATTATCTCCATTCCCTTTGATCTCTGGATTCGGAAATTTTCACATTAAACAATCTCTTGAAGAAATGGGTTGTGCAACTGGCCGAAGATTTAGCTCAGTGGTTCTGGCACCTGCCTCACAAACACAAGGTCCTGAGTTCAATCCCGGTAACCACATACAATGCTGGGCATGGTGGCTCACACCTGTCATCCCAGCACTCGGAAGGCAGAGGCAAGAGGATTGCTGAGTTCAAGGCTTGCTTGGGCTACATAGTGGGCTCAGGGCCAGCCTGAACTGCAAAGCGAGACCCTGTCTCCAAAAAACAAAACAAAACAAAAAGAAATGGGTTGTACGAGACCAAGGAGTGTTTATACAGAATCACTTTACCTCTTGCCTTAAGTTCATCTTCTTCTTCCACTTCTATATCCAGATCATCAAATACAGCAACCAAGGGAGTTTTCAGTGTTGTATTACTAGGTATTTTAAAATCCTTAACACCAAAAAAATAGCATACAACTGAGTAAATATAAAACTTTAAATTTATATAATATCTATACTATAAAAAGTAGTTAGCAATTATAATAGATGTTATTTTAATAGTACAACCCTAAGAATTTGTGGTGTCAGAAATTCTTGTACTTAATACATCATCTTGGCTGTATTAATTTATGTACTTAAGGCTGGGAATTTAGCTCAGTGGTTCCAGTGTATGCCTGACAACGACTGAGCTAAATTCCAACTTCAATCCCCAGTAACCACACACCACAGTGCCAGGTGTGGTGGCTCATGCCTGTAATACCAGCATTCAGGAGGCAGAGGCAGGAGGATTGCTTTGAGTTCAGGGCCAGCCTAAACTACATAGCAAGACCCTGTCTCAAAAAAAAAAAAAAAATGTACTTAATAAGCAGCCACTTTTACAACTGACTTTTCTGAATTTAAATTCAACAACTACCAAATTTAGTGGTACATCTCAGCAATCTTTTTTTGTTCAATTTTTTATTAGTGCATATTAATTATACAGAATAATGAGTTTCACTGTGAATTTATTTTTCTTTAAAAAGTGATGCTAGCTAGGCATGGAGGACTGTTATGAGTTTGAGGCCAGTGTGGGCTAGATAGCAAGTTCAAAGCCAGCCTGGACTATACGGGAAGTCTTTAAAAACTTAATTAAAAAAAAAAAAGATGCTAAAACTTTTACTCTTGTACATCAGCTCCTTACACAGCTCAACTTTTAGCTAACACATCATGCTTTTGTTAATATAAATGCATTTAAATATTATTTTCATACTATTAAGACTTTCAAAAACTACTAAACTTATTTGTGAACAATAAGCATCAATGGGAGAGATAGTAATGGTGATTATTAACTACAGCCATTCAACTGTGAAGCCAGAAATCCAACAAATATTACTTATCTAAAATCTAGTCACATAGTTATGAAGCACTTTTTTGGGTTTATATTCTTTTGAGTCTTATAAAAAATGGTAAACCGGGTGTGGTGGCTCACGCCTGTAATCCCAGCACTCGGGAGGCAGAGACAGGAGGATTGCTGAGTTCAAGGCTTGCCTGGGCACCATAGTGAGCTCAGGGCCAGCCTGAACTACAAAGCGAAACCCTGTCTCAAAAAAAAAAAAAAAGGAAAAATACATTCTGGAGATACTAAAAGCCCTGGGGATCTCAGAAAGAAAATATTATGGAGAAGTATTCTATAATCTGAAGCCTTTAACTTGGTACTTGAAAAATGTAAGTATCGATTTCAGGAAGCATAGTCTGTGTGAAGATGCCCCTTGATACACACCCCAGAGTCCAATCCAGGCTTCAGATTTTTAAAAATATCAGCAAACAACCTAACTCTGGCCACAGCTTTTTTTTTTTTGCTTTTTGAGACAGGGTCTCGCTTTTGTAGTTCAGGCTGGCCCTGAGCTCACTATGGTGCCCAGGCAAGCTGCCGCGAACTCAGCAATCCTCCTGTCCCTGCCTCCCGAGTGCTGGGATGACAGGCATGAGCCACCATGTCCGGCATTGTGGTATGCGGTGTTGATTGTTGGTGGGCATGTCTCCACACCCAGCATTATATGTGGTTACTGGGGATCGAACTCAGGACCTTGCGCTTGCAAGGCAGGCGCCAGAACCACTGAGCTAACCCTCTGGCCCACATAACATGATTTTTATAATACACAAGACACCTCATTGTTAATTTAATTTAATCAAAGGAATATCAGAGTAAGTTAGCAGCTAGCATTTTAATTTCATTTTTTCTCCTTTTAAATGACCAGAAATTTATGAAAATTAAGTGATAAATCTTGCAAACTTACACATTTTATAAGTCTTTTGCTCCAACAAAAGAGATATCTTTAAAACTGATGCTGTTTTATTATATTCTATCTGATTTTCAATAATTAGTAAAATGTTCACAATACAAATGAGAGTAAGGAGGGAATAGAGGAAAAAGGATGCTGAATTAGTATCCACCATTCCCTATCAAAGATGGCTCACCACCTCTTCCAGACTCAGATCTGCTAAGAAAAGATAAGTACTATTTAAGCCATTTTTTACAAAAGCATATAAGATTCACTAGGTGCTTTTCAATCTTCAGACAGAGGGCTTCAGTCTCACTCTAATCTATCACTCTGCTACACAAGGATGGAGAGGAGCAGGACTAACACATTACAGAAATCTTTTAAGTGTAGGTAGGTAAAGTAGGATTTCATTTTAAATTTCAATTACAAGAAAAAAATCTGAAATTATTACCTAGATATCTGATATCTTAACTAAATGAATTTCAATTACCTGGACACTGTTTTCTTGTATTTGCTGAGGTTGTCTTAAATGAGGCAATGAAGGCTGAGTTCCTAATTTTCTGTCCAAAAATACTTCTTTGCTGCAAGCATAACACCATACTCGAAGAGTGGTAAGGTTCACAGTTAAATAATGCTTTGTCTCCTATATAATTCCACAGGAGAGAGAAAAGAAACAAGATTAAATATACCTAAACATATTTCTTGAAGCAAAATGAGATAAACTACCAGCTTTTGATGAAAACAATATACACCAGGGAGCTATCTAGAACAAAAACATTTCTTTAGAAACACTGCAAAGTATAGTGAATATACACAGTATCTAAGCCTGCTCTAAATGTTACTCTAGTCCTTTTCTCCCCACTATTAATTATACAAAGATAACTGCAAGAGTTTAAGACTCCTCTGCAGTAAGCATACAAGTATAATCTAAAAAATCAGTGGATGATCTCCACTGTTGGTGGGATTATAGACTTGTACAACCATTGTAGAGATCAGTGTGGAGATTCCTCAGAAAACTAGGATTAGAGATCCCACCATTTGACCCTGCTATCCTCCTGCTGGGAATATACCCAAAGGAATTAAAAGATTCATATTGTAAAGACATATGTATACCCATGTTCATAGCAGCTCAGTCTGTGACAGCCCATCTTGGAAACAACCCAGATGCCCAACAACTAGAGACTAGATAAAGAAGATTTGGGTTTTTTCAAAAACGGAGTATTATTCTGCCATAAAGAATGACAAGTTTCATTCATTTATGTGCAAATGGATACACCTTGAGGACACACTAATAAGTGAAATAAATAGATCACAGATAGTAAATACCATATCTTTTCTCTGGTATGAGAGCCTGTAGATGTAAATGAGTTCTAGAACGTATGATAGATTTTGTAAAATACGAAATATTCAAAGGGAATGTGGTGGAGAAACATGAGGGGAAAGAATATGATTTGGAAAGAAAAAGAAATAGCATGTATATAAAGGGTGGGGGATCGTGGGTAGGTAGGGATGGGGTAAAAATGAGAATTAACTTGTGTCATATACTGATACAAATTCCCCAATGTTGTGAGCTGTACATAAAATGTACCAGTAAAGGCCCAGAGGGTTAGCTCAGTGGTTCTGGTGCCTGCCTCGCAAGCGCAAAGTTCTGAGTTCAATCCCCGGTAACCACAAACAATGCTAGGCATGGAGACTCATGCCCACCATCAATATCACATATCACAGTGCCGGGCGTGGTGGCTCACGCCTGTAATCCCAGCACTCGGGAGGCAGAGACAGGAGGATTGCTGAGTTTGAGGCTTGCCTAGGCTACATAGTGAGCTCAGAGCCAGCCAGAACTACAAAGCAAGACCCTGTCTCAAAAAAAAAAAAAAAAA
>PVIC010005523.1:0-57521 GCA_004025085.1 Thryonomys swinderianus
TGCCAGAGAGAAGATCCGGAAATTGTCTATCTGTGATCTATTGATTTCACTTATTAGTATATCCTCCAGATGTCTCCATTTGCACCTAAATGGATCGATCTTGTCATTCTTTATGGCAGAGTAATACTCCATTTTGTAAAAAAACCACATCTTCTTTATCCACTCTCCAGTTGATGGACATTTGGGTTGTTTCCAAGAGTGAGCTATCATGAACTGAGCTGCTATGAACAAGGGTGTACATCTGTCTTTCCAATGTGAGTTTTTAAATTCTTTTGGGTATATTCCTAGCAGGGGGATAGCCAGGTCAAATGGAACCCCTAGTCCTAGTTTTCTGAGAAATCTCCACACAGATCTCCACAGTGGTTGCACAAGTCTGCAATGCCACCAACAGTGGAGAAGGGTTCCTTTCTCCCCACAGCCATGCCAGCATTTATCGTTGGTTGATTTTGTGATCGTGGCCATTCTTTGTGGTGGATTTTAATTCTTGTTCCTCTTGCTTCATCAGTTTACTTTTTGATATTTATTCTACCGTTTTTTAATTTTGTCTTTGAAGTTACTGAATAATTTTTTAAAATTAAGGTCATCTGTGGCACAAACTTAGGGGAAATGTGCTCTTTGCTCCTTAGGTTCTGTCTTCTACTCTGAGTTAGGTCTTTGTTTTGTTCCATGTTCTTTTCTTTTATTCCGCATAGAATCCCTGCAAAGCTTAGTTTAGCTTAGTTTCAGCTTCTTTACATACTACTGGGTCCAGGCTTCCAAGAGTTTCTATTTACTTTGATACTGTTTACTCGAGTCTCTTGATATCTCTCCTGCCTCAGGGCTCTAACTCAGGAGAGATGGGGTGATGGGCTTCATTAAAGCCACTCCTCAGAAGGCTGAGGTTTCCTAAGGTAAGTAAAAGGTGCACATAGGTAGGAGAGACAAAGCTTGGCTCCCCAACCTCTCTGCTGATGGACTCGGTCTTTGATCTTTGGTTGAACAGTACACTAAATACCCTATGGCTAGAAGTTACTGCCAAAGGGTCTGAGCTTGTCCTTGGGGAGTTTCTTTGGTTTCATAGCCTCAAGTTGGTGGAGATTACTGGGTAATGGCCAACTCCAGCAATATTAGGGTCTCTACAGAAATTCTGAGGTGCTAATGGAAAATGTGGATCACAGGATCAGTTCAGAGGGGTATATATGTATAATAACATGAGAAATCACCAAGGAATTCAAGTGGTGCATTCAGTAAAACTACCCAGAGGAGCTAGATCTTGTACAAGAGAGAGGACAAAAATGAAGAAAAGGAATCAGAGTCAAGGAACTACATTTTAATGGCCTCAAAGGCTGGTGTCCCCTCAGTGGAGCACAGGGTCTTTGTAAGGAAGACGACCTGTGGGCTGCCCTAACTGTCCTGTTAGCTTAGGATTTCTCCAGGGCAGTGACACATGAGCAAATTGAGAATGAAGCTGTTTAGCACCAGCTAGGCTGGGGGTGAGGACAAGCTCTAGAAGGGTTTGTGCTACAGATTCAAGCATCAATTCATGGAGGGAAAATTCTAGATCTACAAAACTCATGTTAGCAATAGTGTTTGGCTACTATTGATTTGCTCCTTTCCCAGGTCCCTGTCAAGCTGACTGTAGATGATAAATCATGTACCTCCCTATCCACACTGACTCATGTTTTCAAAGCTGGGGAAAAACATAACTCATGTTGCAGTCACCTTGGATAAAATGGATGAGACTCTGCCCAATCTGCCAACTGAATCGACTGAGTCAGTGTAGAAGCTGGGACGTGGTCAAGTATTGAGCATCATCTTCTCCAGAGCCGACTCTTTACTCCCTTGTCCTGAGTCAGTCCATACTGGGGGGTGTATATGAAACCCCCACGATATTTTAGGTTTACTTTCTCCTGTGCCACTTTTGGTGGTAGGGCAGATTGAGGCCCTGCTTTGATCTCCCTCAGACGGACTGCTTGTGTTTGAGGTTAGTAAGTGTGCATGTGACTGTATGCCAGAACTCAGCATTTCTACTCAACTGACAAACCTCTAGTGTATGAAGAAAGACTAATCTGCCTTCATTTTTTCTGAAAAAGGTTTCCATAAATTATGATCAATTAATTTCAATTTCTTTCCTTTCCTCACTGATATTGTATTCTCTGTAACACTCTGATGGCCCAAACAATATGTAATGTGAAGTGAGTTTCTAATTTAAAAGAAAATCCTTATTCTTTTTTTGGAAAGATATCATACTAGATACATGTCTAGGAAAAGTGGGATGATGACCTAACTGGAAGGAGATGTTACTATTAAACACAGGTGAAGTAGCCCCCTCAGAGGGCTCCCAGCCCCAGCCACGCACAGAAGATGCAAATAGAAAGGTAAATGCCATAATGGAGCTCCCACACAGGGCCTGCTCAAGCCCTTGGTGTAGTTTCACTGTGGGGCCAGAATCTGTGACCCACCTTGGCAGGACCTGCTGTCTGTGGCTGGCGTGAAGCCCATCTCACACTCACAGCGATAGGCCCCAGGGACGTTGAGGCACTGTCCGTTCTCACACAGATTTATGTTCTCTGCACACTCATCGACATCTGTGGATGAAGAATAACCAGTCTCTATTACATTCCCGATTCCGTGGTGCGTTTTTTCCCTCTGCCCTAAAAACTCAATCAGTTTTACTGGCCAGACTTAGTGCTCGTTACCACAAAGCAACAATTATTTGTGTTCACTAAGCAAGGTGTCCCACTTGCAGGCAGAATTGTCTGACGGAGCTGGGGCATGAGGAAGGCAGGCACCTCCCGTCTTTGCCCTGGTCTCTCTAATGCCACTGTGATGAGGGGTCAGTGATGTAACATCAGACACGAGCAGGAGCATCAGAGTCAATGTTACAGGACGTTTGTTCATTTGAAAACAACTTGTGCTTTCACTAGTCCACGTGCTTTGAAGTGAATTAGAGACACTACGGAGATGGGGATAGTTTCTTTCATGTCACTTCGGTCTTTTATTGCCAATGTAATTATACAAAGAGGCATTCATTACTCATAGACCTTAAAGATGATTTCTTTAATTCCATGAGGCAGAGGAGGGGAGAAGGGCAGAGGTCAGGCATTACTGAGTCCTAGTGCTGGCCAATGGCCTGATGCATACTTTAATCCAGTCACCTGTCCTAGGAGGCTCTGAGGGGCGGGACCTGAGGTCCATGCAGCAGAGTAAGCTGAGCTAGTGTGCTGGGTTCTGATGGCATATGGGTCTAGCTCCAAAGCCAGGCTCTTTCCCTGGCACCTCAATGTGGGGAAAAGCTGGGAGTGATGCAATAGCCAAGGCATCAGTGTAAGAAAGCTGAAAAACTGAGTAAACAGGTTTTCTTAAGGAAACATTAAAAAATGATGAGCTTGCATTTTTGACACCAATATTCAGAAAAATTACTGTCATTTAATTATAAGTTTAAAGTATCCACTGAAAATGAACTGAGGAACAACTATCTCACAGACTGGAAAGCACCTCATGTTTTGTCCAGGAGATGATCTGGTCTTAGATATGCACATAACGAGACAGTGTTTTATTCTCAAAGAATGTAGAATGAACAGAAGCCAAGTAGCAGCAAATACTTACTGTGCTCTTATGACGTGTTTGTAAAAGTCCTTTACTTTTGTCACTCCACTTTACAACCCTTTTAATACTATGACACTTGAACAAACACATCACACAGCAGTGCTTGAAAGATCATATATCCTACCTATAAGAACAGAATAGTGTTCCTACATCCAGTTAGTGACAGAAAAAGGAGAAATGGTATTTTTATAACTATACTCATTTTCAAATGAGAAAACTAAGTCTAGACAGGTTCAGTAAATTACGTAGGATGATTCTGGCAGTAAGCCGCATGGGCTAGACTGGAAACCAGGTGGTCTGACCCAGACAAAGCCCGTATGTTTTCACCATTGTATCGTCCATGAGCAAGACAGAATGACAGTCATTAACAGTACATGATAACAATAAATGCAATTATTTTAAAACTTCCACCAATACTCTAGAAGATTATTCAGGTTTTCTGTTTAATGAAAGAAAAAGATACTTATATCCCCCTGTATGTATAAAAATGGAGTTGTAGTTTTCACTGAAAAAGGGAAGCACATGCTGTGTTCCTCAATAGGCACACCAGTGCATACTGCCGGGCAGCCACTCACCTGAGCAGGTAAAGCCATCACCAGTGAAACCTTCCGCGCATGCACAGCGGTATGAGCCTGGGGTATTCACACACTGCGCATTGATGCTACACTGGTGGGTCCCATTGGCACATTCGTCCAGATCTGTAGCCACAAGAGCAAAGCAAGAAAGACCAGAAATGAAAATGGAGCAACTCCTAGAAAGACCCGGGTCTGTCTGCATTTAAAACTAAATGGGCTGTATGGAACTGTTTCAGTCTCTGTAGGCTCACAGCCCCTGTTCCCTAAGATCCCAGAATCCTAATTCAGAATGGCTGTAGCACAAATATGGGCCAAAACTATTGATTCAAACATTGTGTGTGATACCTAATCAAATAATAGCTAAAAGAAGGTCCATGTTAGGTTTCATTCTGACTTCTATTAAGAGTGAATTTTATGGCTGTTTTTAAAAAAATCACTAATAAAAGTATCAATACTGAAAATACTATTGAATCTCAGACCAAGAAAATAGGCCTAGAATTTTCAAGTTTATTTTATAGATGAGAAAAAACCAAGATATGATTGTGACCTCATAGAGTCCATAGTCTGGTGGAAAAGACAGATGGTAAGCATAGAAAAAAAATTATTTTTATTTACACGAAAGGAAAGTTACAAGGCACAAAGGGAGAGTAATAGAGTAATAGGGTATCTAATTTGGAGTACTAGAACGAGGAACATCCTACTGAGGAAGTAATTTTTAATTAACTTCAGACTCCACTGATAAAGAAGAATTTTAGTTCAATGAAAAGAAGTAAGAAAGGGTATTTTTTGCAGAACAAACAACTAATGAAGCCCATGAGGAAGAAAACTACTTTGTGGAACTATGAAAGTTTAGATCTAGAATGTTTTCCCCAAATCTCATGTATTCAAGGGATGGAGTTTGAAGGTGATTGTAGGTTGAAATCTTAAAGAGTCCATAGCTAATGCATTGTTCAAAGGTGGAACCTGATTGGAAGATGTGTCACTGAGTCTGTGCCTTTGAAAGGTAGCACATCTGCCAACCTGTCTTTCCCTGCTCTTGTTACTTCCTGGCCCCCAGGGGCCGAGCAGCTTTTCCTCTGCAATGTCCTTTCACATGCTGCTTCTACTTTGGAAGCACAAAGCCAAGGACTGAACCTACTAAAGCTAGAGCTGAGTTAAACCTCTCTTCCTTGAAGTCGTAGGTGTCAAGTATTCTGTTCCAGTGATGGCAAAGTGATGATAGAATAAACAAGAAATTAGGAGGCTGTACTGGTGAGTCCCAGTGTGAGAGACAGGGGGAAGTGGAAGATGAAGCTAGAATACAATGGAGAAACTCCACAGGCTCCCATGCGCAAGCTGTGAAACGGAAACTGGGCCTTCTGTTATATTCAGTATTTTACAAAGGAGAGTTGTGAAAAGATCAGATCTGTGGTTCAAATTTTCTCCTCTTCCTCTGTGAATAGATCCCATGGAAACGAGAGAAAGAGCAACATACAAGGGGGTCCTTTAGGCATGGAAAAATGGGCGGGAAAGAGCGGAGGAAGATTAAGTGGAAGAATGAAGACAGAAAGGCAAGAATGGATTTGATGCCATCCAGGAGCACAGGGACCTAGTCACTGCAAGATCGCTTGTGCTAGTCAGGCTGTCCTGAGATAGTTGACCAGAGGGACAAATGGGGAAAAAGCACCTCAGAGAGACAGACACCCATAGTAGGCACAAAGAAACAGAGCAGCTAGAAAGCTGGGTGAATAATGCCACAGTGACGGTGCTACTACAAGTAGATTGCTGGTCACCTAATGAAGCCACTTAGGGTGGCAAGGTTATTTGGAAACTATGATAAGTATGAAACATTTAGGTGGATAAAAAAGTATACTCAAAATCACATTTTTGTTAGGAGCTATGAGATGGTTCTTTAATCCTTACTGCAGGCCTATAAGTTCTTCACAAAAAATTATCATGGGTTGGTCAGTTCAGCTTGCTTTCTTTTCTAAATTGACCTGGATAATTCTTACCAGCTGGAAAAATGCTTTTTTACTCTTAAGTATGCAAAACACTGAGATCACTGACCAGCCTGGCAAATCACACCACGTATAATCCAGGACCTTGCCTCACTGCTACAAAAGCCTTGTTCCTGGCCCCTGGCTTAGGAGTTACAGAACTTGGAGAATCAGCCCTCTTCATTTTTTCTTCACTCTAACAAATCATTTAGGTTTTTCTGGAAGATAAGTTCTATTTTCTAGTAAGAAGCCAGCAGTGACCATTAACTACACAGTTGAGCCTACTTGAAAAAACCTTTTGTTTTCTCCATTTACTTCCCTGAGTTTTAACTCTCACTGATCACTGCATGAAAAGATTGGAAAAACATGTTAGTCATTTTTCCTCTCGCAGCTGTCTGGATTACTGGCTGTTCATTAACTAAGTTACTGAACATCATGCATGAAAATCAGATGCCGAGTTATCCTGCAGCAATTTGACCATTTATATTAAGGCTACAGGGAGCTCTTGTGCAGAAATTATCCCTGAAGCCAGAAGTAGCCTTTGCTTTGCAGGGAACTAAATGAAATTGCAAAGCACATTTCTACTTATGTAGGCGGGTTAACAACTGTGTGGACAAAACACTCCAGAACTCTGTGCCTTGGCGATGGCTCCTCACATTTGCAAACTCACCGATACATTTGACACCGTTTCCCACCCAGCCTTCTTTGCAGCTGCACTTGAAGCTTCCCGGGATATTCAGACAGGAGGCGTGCAAGTCACAGTTGTGGGCACCGATTTCACACTCGTCCACGTCTGAGAACCACAGTTAGTATGAAAGAGAGAATTTGAAAGTTATTTGTGTCTATTTTCAAATATCCTTCTGAATACATATATTTTTAAAGTAAAAATGGAGCTATTTAAAGAAAATATGGTCACATTTGTTTGTAATTATTTTAGACCCATGACAGTTAACTGTTTGTGTCGACTTAAGTAAGAAAGGTCCAGCTAGCACAGTTCTGAGGGTGGCTGAGGGGATCTATGGAAGACAGAAGGCCCAACCTGGGTTGGTTTGTCACCAACTGGAATAAAGGGGAAACAGACAAACAAGATGGCTTGTTTTGGTTTCTTCAGAGGAGCTCTAGGCTTCACGCTATACACTGTCTCCTGGCTGCCAGGGCAGACCCTTCAGCCTCCTGGCAAGGGGTTGTGCAGGACTCTACAGTGAGCTCCAGGTCTTCACCTTCAACTGGCACCCGCGCTTCCCTAGTGCACACACAGCCCTCTGCACCTGCCTCTGCAGGCGGCCACTGCAAGCCCACCAGCTCGCACACCCTTAGGTTTATATACCTTGCACCCAACCTGTTTCTCTAGTGAGTGAGCACTGACTGACACAAGACCACAGTAAGACTGGAGGCTTGTGATTCAAGACACACAAGCTCTTCTTTAAAAGAAACCATCAGCCACTTCCCAGAAGGGTAGAAGGAATAGCAGCTTTTGCTCACTCTGTGAAAAGGTCAGATGAATCTATACAAAGAAGATATCGGTCACAGCTATCCCAAGAAACTACTTCCAAACGGGGCTCTGCTAGTCTTTCCAACTAGTATTTAGTGAAGAAAAGAGCTAGCTTGACTTTCCTTTAAAGGTAGTAGTTCATCTTTTAAAGATTATAAAATCATTTATCATCAATATAATATTTCTAGTTTCTGAAAGCTATCGTTTAGTTCATTATTTTTCTACTTATTTTAGACCTTAGAAAAATGTTCCCTGGAAATGTTATTTGGAAAGTGGCTAGAAATTTTGACTCAGGTGTGTTTATGCATATTTTATGCATATATATTACATGCATACACATACATGTACCCACACATGCAGTTATGCACCGCTGAACATTTTGGTCAGTGACAAATCACATACCTGATGGAGGTCTTGTAACGTTACCCTCTGATGTTGCTGTTTTAGCCTGTGTAATAATACTCTGTGGTGTTCACATGACAATGAAATCACCTGACCACACTTCTCAGAGTGCATCCCCACTGTTTAGTGACATGTGTACATACATATGAACAAATATGTACACATATAAATATGTGCACACATAAACCAAGTAGATTTCCCTCAAAGCCTTTGGCATGCAACACAGAAAGGACTCTGCTGTATTTAGTTTCTTGGCTACACAGAGTAGTTGCTAAAATACCACATTCACACACATTGCTGGCTTCTTGTCACCCCGACAGTGGTAACATGCACAGGGCACCTCCTGTGGCACTTGCCCACTTTCTGGAGGGGACAGCCCAAGGGCTTGGTTGCCACCTACGAGTCTCACCATCTGGCTTGAAAAAAATGGAGAACACAGGTCTTAAAAGAGCCCTGAGGAACATCTGGTCCAAAACCTTGAACTTGACCCTTTCTGACCCCACCAGTCTGCAAGGGCTAGAGCCAGTTAGTGGAGAAAGGGAGCAAGAGGTGAAGAGGAGGGGGAAGGGGAGGCAATGTGGGCCCAGAGCCAAATCCAAATGGAAAGAGAAGAAAGGAAGACAATGGAGAAGGAGTGGAAAGTGCTAAGCGGAGCACAAGACTGATCGCAGTAGTTTCAAAGAACTGCCGAAAGCTGAGAGCTGGTGCTGCCCCCAGTGCTTTGTGTTCCTTCTCAGGCACCTTCCATGGAGCGGGCACACTAGGACGGTGAAGGTGGCGGCAAAGCCACGGAAACTGCAGGCCCGGGTTTCAGCACCAGCCTCCGGGTTGGGCCTCGAGCATCTCCACAGCAGTGCCCTGGAAGCGTGCGCAGCGAGGAGAGCCCGGCACACCCTGCATGCACACGGGTGGGACCCCACTCGTGTGTCACAGCCTGAGAGAGGCAAAGGAATGGCACATGACGATGCTGGCCTAGGGCAACCAGACCCGGCAATGGGGCTGGCACCAGCTGCAGCCGCACCTGTGCACCCCGTGGTCCCCTTCTTCACCGAGTAGCCCAGCTGGCAGTGGCAAATGAAGGATCCCTTGGTGTTCTCACACTCCCCGAACATGCAAATGTTCGAATTCAAGTCACATTCGTTCACATCTGGAAAAGCCAATTTCAATATCTCGGTTAGCATTCGCTATAGTAATTTAAAAGCTATTTCAACAAACTGTAGAATACCACAGATAATATTTCAAATATAATCCGTTTGTAAGACATTGTATTACAGTTGAATATGCTGGGTGTCTTTTTTTTTTTTTTTTTTGAGACAGGGTCTCGCTTTGTAGTTCAGGCTGGCCCTGAGCTCACTATGGAGCCCAGGCAAACCGCCGCGAACTCAGCAATCCTCTTGTCTCTGCCTCCCGAGTGCTGGGATTACAGGCGTGAGCCACCATGCCCGGCATTGTAGTATGCGGTGTTGATTGTTGGTGGGCATGAGTCTCCATGCCCAGCATTATATGTGGTTACCGGGGATCGAACTCAGGACCTTGCGCTTGCGAGGCAGGCACCGGAGCCACTGAGCTAACCCTCCGGCCCTATGCTGGGTGTCTTTGAGATTTTGTTTTTTTCAAAAAAATTCTTGCTTCTCAGATTTTATAGTTTTAAGAAATTTTAAAACAAGAGAAAAAGCCTTGGTCTTCTTGTGTCCACATACATGTATGTGTGCACATGTATGCACAACACCCACCAATGCATGTCTTCATGTCCATCGAAGCCATGAAGCCATCGTAGCACAGACAGCGGTACTCCCCGGGGATGTTGGTACACTGGCCCCCGTCACAGATGTCTGGGTTGTTTTCACACTCATCAATATCTGCAGATATGGAGCTCATGTCAAATAAAAGAAGAGGCTACTTTTTTTTTTTTTTTTTTGAGGTACCAGAATCAAACTCAGGCCCTTGTGTGTCCAAGGTTGGTGGAGTACCACGTAAGCTAAATCCCAACACCGAGTCTGCCTTTTACCAACCGCAAACAGCTCTACTCAACACGGTCAGCCGGCGTCTGTGTCAGAGAAGGCCGAGCAGACATGCTGGCCTGAGCTCCTCTGTACCTGTGCAGGACCTCGCGTCTGGCATCAGTGCGTAGCCCTCGCTGCAGCTGCACTCGTAGCTCCCTTCCGAGTTCGTGCACTGAGTGTCGCAGCCCCCATTCATGATCATGCACTCGTCGATGTCTGTGAAAGCAGCGGTGGGACCGATTACCTGTCTGGCCTACTTCCTCAGACGGAGAGACTGAAACAGACACTGCCTCATTGGCTTTGGGTTTCTCCCCTACCATCTGTGTGGATTCGACACTGCACCATCTGTCAAACTTTCTGTATCTTTTATTATCCTGGTACCAGGGATCAAATCGACCCTGCACTTTCGAGACAGGTACAGCAACCACTGAGCTACATCCCTGGAGCCCCCATGGCTTCTCACTCACCCTTAGGCTGCCTTCCACCTAACATCAGTATCTGAGGATTAAAGGACTCAGAAATAGAACTATGGAGTTCAGAGCCTTCTGTAGGTAGTAACACCAGTGAGTCCTGTGCAAAGCCAACACAACAGCACCTTGCAAGTTTACTCCAGTTTTGTCAGCCAGTTATTTATTTACTTATTTATTTGTTTGTTTATTTATTTATTTAGAGGTAGGGTCTTGCTTTGTACTTCAGGCTGGCCCTGAGCTCACTATTTAGCCCCAGTAAGCCTCGAACTCAGCAATTCCCTTGCCTCTGCCTGCTGAGCACTGGGATTTCAGGCATGAGCTACTACGCCTGGCTGCCCTCAGTTTTAGATTTGTTTGTGGGACAAAGGCCTCTCATAGGGTTCAATGTAGATTCGGTGGTAGCAGCTTTTGCACATGACTGGGGAAACCCATGTCTCACACTCGCAGCATCTTGACCCTTACCGGTACAGCCCTGGCGGTCCGGCGTGGCCTGGTATCCAGGGTTGCAAGAGCACTGATAGGTCCCAATCATGTTCACACATTTTCCATTTCTGCAGAGGTTGTCGCTCAGGGAGCACTCGTTGATATCTATAAAAGACACACAGGGTCAGTGTTTTATGTAACAATCAAATCACTAACACTAAAGGTGTAGTGATCCCCAAAGGGGTGTGTGTACTTTAGGGAGAAATAAAACTATCTGAGATACTTCAAGAACATACTGGCATATCTATTTCCATTATTTCTAACAACTGTGCCAGACACAGGAGAGCTTTCTGCAATGATGAATTGTTTGTTCTCTGTCCTGCTCAAAACTGAGCTCCCTGGGCTACCAAATGCTTGAAATTTGTATACAATATCCCAGGATCTTAAATGTCATTTAATTTAAATTAAAATTACATGACCACATATGGATACTGATTACTACATCAGACAAAACAGATATAGCCCATGCCAGAAATGAAGGTTACTATTATTTAATTTATGAAATTACACTGGCACACTCACGCGACTTTTGTTTGCTGGTCAAGTGCTGCTATGTAACAACTATCTCAAGGGAAGCTGATTCTACAAACAAGCACTACAATAAAGCTCTCACATGTCTATTTGCTTTCACCAGATTACATTTATGTCTGGCTAAGGGATCTACAGATCATACTGTTTATTTTTTAAAAATAAACTAACCCTTATAAAGATGGCCAGATACCTTTTTAAATAACCCACATGAAGATTGTTAGGGTGAGTCAGTACCAATACTGCAACCACAGAGAAGAGCAGGGGTGGCGTGACCCACGTCGTCACGTGTGTGAGGATGTAACATGGGTTAAAAACTGTAACAATGTACACTGATCACATACAACAGAAATCCATGTGAAGTTCTCAAAATTACCACAGACTGTGATATGGATTTATGCTTATGACCAGGAAGAATATACTTTATTCATAGAGAAATATATATATATATATATATACATATACATCTTACATTGTCTGGTATATCTTCATAGGGTACTGTTTTCACCTACAAGATTCATGAAAATGAAGTAACAAAATAAACAACTTGAGTATTCCGGAAATCAGTATCATCATATAGTCAACCATAAAGAAATATTTACTGCCAAGGTAAAAAACCTTTTTGAACTACTATTAAAATAAAATTATTTAAAACTCTTTAAGCTCATGCTTTAAAAATGCCTCTTTAATTCATGGTTTAAAAGTTCATCTCATTTACTACCACAAAAAAATATATGGCTTGTACATAAATGTCCAATTGGCAGTGTGTTCCATTTTAATCTGTTTTATTGCTTATACCTTCAAGGAACAGTTCTTCTGAAGAAAATGGTTTTTGGCTACATCAAAGCTCAAAAGCCAGTTGTTAACATACAGTAAACCAAAGGCAGAAGTTACAATCTCAAAGGGCAGCCATTAGGGTTCTCCTGTCCCGTCTGCCATCTCTTCCATATTCAGGGTCAGTGAAGAAAGCACTGTGCTGTGAACAGCAGGAATAAAGGAGCTCATGTAGTCGTGCACTAGTGGACACAGGGGACTGAGCGGACAGAGGACACACACTGTGCAAGGATGTGTGCAGGTGAACCATCCCATCCTACCTGTAGGCTGGAGCTACATAACCCTGCACAGGGTCCCTTACACAGGCCCAGCCACGTGTGGTGTAATCTAAGGGGGACAATCACTTCAGTATATCACAGAAGTTCCCGTGAAGAGAAAGCCTGCATCCAGTCTGGATTTTCAACTTGTAATGAACTAGGTTCCACCTGGCCCAACAAATTGGTTCCCATTCTTCATTTTCACCCACTGTGCTGGGTGAGACCAACTCACCCACACAGTCCTCACGGGATGGCGATAGCTCGTGTCCCAGTGGGCAGTCACACTGAAAACTGCCCTCAGTGTTCACACAGGTGCCACCCCTACAAAGGAGAGGGTTACGTTCACATTCGTCAATGTCTGAAAGGTAAAAACGTGAGATCCATTAAAGAACTGAGGAAAAAACATTCACCACATACAACATGGCAGAAAGGTATTATCTCCTGAGTGGATGACTCAGCTGTGAGAGATAGATACCCTTAACTGGGGGAGGATAAGCACTCATTTTTTCTACTATATGAAAAATTAAAAAAAATTATACTCAGGGATAATATCAAGAAATTTGTTTTTACAAAATAAGATATTACAAGAGATAGAAATAAACCATATTTACTTTATCTCATCAGAGAGTCAAGATATCATATATTGCTGGCAATTATTCTGGTATTTGTATCCTTAAAGTAAAGAAAATCTTATACTTATAACTGACTATACTTTATAATTCTTATAAATCATTGAAAATGAAAGCAGCCTAAAAAGTTGGGAATAACACAGAAGTTTCTAATACTGCACAAATAAGGAAAATCACATGGGATTAACATGACAGAATATAGTGGACCTTCCAGTTATGACCAACTTGACATACTTGGGTTATGACCAGAATTTTAGTTTTATGACCCAAGTTTTAAGTTTTGACCGAATACCTGCCACTGGTGCTTCCAACTGGTCTCAGATACAGATTTAGCCCATCAAGAGTTATGGATGGAACATGACATCTTTCCTGTGTGGGCTTAACTGAGAAATCCCAGGCAATACGCCTCCGAGGGCACTGAGATCTGCCTGTGTATGGGGGAGAGACTTTGTAGAGGAGTCTGAGCCTTCACTGACCAACCTGAATTACAACCAACCCTCAGGAATGGAATGAACTGAGTTCCTAACTCAAGGGTCCACTGTACAAAGTTCAGGGCCACCACACAGTGCCACCCATTTTGAATGAATCTCTTCTAATCACTCCGTGTGCTGATTCTAGGGCCAAACAGAACTCAGTGTCTGTATCTCGCTGCTATGAGAGTGGCGGAGGCTGGGCCCCCTGAGAGTGGCATGCGGCCAGAATTCCAGTCTAACTTTTAAATCTCTTTTCTCTCTCTCACGCCACCACCTTGAAAAGCCAGCTCTTCGTAGCTCTGAGACGCGTCGAGGCGGAGTGAAGGTGCTGTGCTGACCGCGGTCCGGGTTGGGCGTGTGCCGACCCCACTTACCCATGCAGTTCTTCATCATCATGAAGCCGCTTTCGTAGCCCTCAAAGCACTCGCACTCGAAGCTGCCGGGGGTATTGACGCAGACCCCGCTCCCACAGAGGTCGGGAGAGATCCTGCACTCATCGATGTCTAGTCCGCGGGGTTTAAAAGAGACGAGCAGAAGAAAGGTAAGAAAAGAGAAACAAAGCGTATGTATTTAGGGGGTGGGGGTAGGGAATGGGAAAAATTGAGAATTAAATTGTGGCATGTACTAGTACAAATTCCCAATCTTGAGTGCGATCATGATGTGTATATACAATGTACAAATAAAGATTTTTTTTTTTAAAAGAAGAATAAGTTAGGAAGGCATGAAGGCCAGAGGCAGAGCTTAGGCTTTCCTTTAAGTTGGGCAAGTCGTTAGAATGGGAAAAAGCCTCTGCTACTGTCTCTTTATTTTGACTAATTCAATTCTGACATTTTCGAGCATAAAAGCTGGTCAGTGGATAACTTGTATGTTCAGCTGGGGGAAACCTCAGTCTTTAGCTTTTATTCTTCATTCACCGGGTGGACTGTCCAAAATATAAGTCACTTAAAATCTTGTCAATACTGCAGAAATGCAGACTGAGCCCACAGTGCAGCAGGGCGGTTCTTGGCTAGTCCGACATGGCGGGAGCAGAGTGTGAGCTCCAGGGCCTTGTGCTCAGCCGCGAATCCCACCTTCTACCTGCTCTGGAGTCTGGGGAAATCAGTTAACCTCTCTGTACTCCATCTTCCTGTCTGTGCAGTAAGATAAAGTATACAACCCCATTCAGAATGAGAGAAAGGCACATTTGCCCAGTGCCCACAATAGTGCATGTCTCACAGGAAGTCGTGCGTACGTGGTAGTGACTCTAAGAGACGGCACTGGGGAGGAGCTGGTTCCAGACCAGTCCCGAGGGAACAGAAATTCTGGCTTCACAGATGTGAAAGGGGGCGCAGGAGGCAAAGGCAGAGACGCATGGCAGTAACGGATCTCAGGGGACTTAAGTCGCAGAGCTGTTGCTGAGAAGCTGGTAACAGCACAGACAGGACGGGCTCTGGGATGACCAGGGCCTTGGACACAGGAGCCACGCGTACTCATGTGCTGGGAGGGGGCCCAAAGGTTTCCCACGGGACTTCACATCACCTGTCCCTGACTTATGGACGAATTCTGCTGCGGGAGAGCATTCATTAAGTAGGATGTGTTCACAATCTGACAAAGTGAGTTTCAGGCAGAACACACCTGTGACAGTTTGTGACTTGAATGTCTGAAAATCAGGGGTGTACTGCATCTCCCAAAACAAATCAGGGCTGCCAACCAATTTTCTCAGTTCTGCAGCTACAGGAGTATGTATGAAATTCTAAAGGACTCAAACCAGTTTCATAGCAAAGGAAACAAAGAAAGAATGGGGGCCGGAAGTGGCAGAACCAAAGCTGTGTCGTGCAGGAAGCCGCTCTGTGTAAAGTCACACAACCGACGTGCCGCGCGACACAGGGCAGCGTGTGACACAGGACACATGGTGTTATGGCACCGAGGTGCCCCTTTGGGAAGGAGGGACCGACTTTGCCTCCCCCTCGGCTGCAAGGAATGTCATTGGCAGAAGGCCTCGGTGACGACTCTCCCGAGGTGATTCCTCAGCTAAGGGGAACGTGCTCTTCAGTGGCCCCTGTCTGGGCGGCTCCAGCCGAGCAGCCCAGGGACAGTGCATGGAAGGGGATCTCTGTAACTCCACACACAGAATGTGTGTTTGTCTGAACCAGGGGCAGAGGAAGTCTACAGTGTAGAAAGCAAACGGTGGTGACAAGGTGGGGGGAGAGGTGCAAGTAGGAAAACAGGGTGGCAGGTAGAGGGAAGACAGAGACAGAAAACGCCTGCAGCTCCTTTCAGGTTGGGGAGTAGGAAGCAGTGGAGGGGGGCTGGAGAGAGCAGTGAACCCCGAGGCAGAGCCTGGAGCAGGAGCAGCGGCGATGTGGGTACTGTGGGGTATGGAGGCGACTGCAAGAAGTCCTCTGTGTGGAAACTGAAAGTGTGAGGGAGGGTGAGAATGTGTAACAGGTAATGCAAAATAGGGAGCAAAGGTTCCGACAGGAAGGGGAGGGAAAGGGGAAAAGGAAGAAGGAAAAGAAAAAATAGGAGGAAAAAAAAAAACTGAAGCAAAGCTTTTGCAAGTAGAGGGGGTGGAGGGGTGGAAGGGAGGGATGGGGACGGGAAATAAACAAGACCTGAGGTACATCGTGTACAAAGGTGCACATCCCCAGCGATGAACACAGTCACAACATGTCCCTCAAATGTACCAACACACTTGAGTTAGAAAAAGAAGAACTGCTAAGGAGAATGTCATGTATTCTCTCTTCCCTGGAGCAGAAAAGAGAAGAAGATTCATCAGGAGGCCTTATGGGCGGGAATGGGGGCCATGCCAGGTGTGGAGGCTGGTGGAGGTCAGAGGTGTCAAGAGAACCTCAGAGAGTGTCCTAAAGAGGCACACGGGAGTTTGCAAGTGGCTCGGGTCTTGCAAGTGCCAGGCTGACGTCTCCTCACATCCTCCTAGCGAGTCTGGCAGCCCAGAGTGGAGAAAGCTATGGTGGGAGGATTAGAGCTTGGCACCTGGTGTGGAGGCGGAAGAGGCAGGGCAGGCGGCAGAGCTGGAGCAGACCAGACGGGCAGCCTGTGGGCCCGGGAGGCGTAGCAAGCGGTCAAGAGAGACATGCCAGCGGAGATCACGGAGCGTTAGGTGGGAGAATGGGGAACAGGGACAGTTCCAAGGAGAGCTCTAAAGATAAGATCTTGGAGAGAGCGCTCCCATGTTTAGGATAATTCATTATATTACCCAACAGAAACTATGGAACTAAAGAAAATGCTATAGACATATTTACGGACAGCGCTTGAAGCCTAATCATGAAGAGTACTATTCATGGGTGAGGAAAATACATCAGGACTTCTCTGGGAGAATTAAAGAATTGTAAATAGCATACCCTTCAAGAGGATATTTGGGGGTACGCTGGTTCATGAGCTTAGTTCGTCCCATGATTCTGGGAGATGGCTGTGGTTCTGCTGGTCACCTGACACAGAGCTTGTGAACCTTCGCCCACCGCTTCGGTGCACACTGAAGTGCGGGGAGCTAAGGCACTACTGTGGCTGCCGCGCACAAACGGCCACGTACCTTACTCCTCATGTATGTTCCAAATCACTTTTATGCCATTCTTGTACATTAGCCGAACAGCAGTTTTATGCTACTTTGCAGTTCTCTTATAAGTATATTTGGAGCGTTAGGTTAAATGTTGGATAGAGAAAAAATAAAGTTACTTGTTCTCATTGTGAGGATGGGCTTTGGAAGGCTGTATTTTCAAACACAGCAGGAGGAGAAAGGGGGCCAGGGTGACTCGGTGAGGTGGAAGAACACTCTTACCCGTGCAGTTTCGTTCCTCCATGTCCAGAGCAAAGCCACTATTGCACCGGCACTTGAAACTCCCAATAGTATTTCGGCACTTCCCGTGGGTGCACATCCCAGGAAATGCTTTGCATTCGTTGATATCTAAAAGCAGGACCAATCAGGAGTGCTGATATGCATGAGCAGGTCAATCACTGCCAGTTAAAGATCTCTTGTGATGGGGAACGCTAATGTGCCCAGATAAAATGAGAGCTGTCGATTTTTTCAGTGATCACACTGATACCATATGAAAAATTTCCATTGCAAGAAAGATGAGTTTTTACACAAATAAAGAGGGACAGATTGTTTTGCTGCTAGTGCATCTAGCAAGGCTCCCTCTCCTCAGGCTCTGGGAAGAACAGAGGGAGAGAGGAAGTGAGGCTGCCTGATGAGTGGCCTGCTGTTTAGCTTCACGTCAACAGCATCTGTGTGGGTAATTCACACTCCCGGGCTGATGACCATCATGTGTTTAAGGAAAACACTTGTTGGAGGACTCAGAGGGTGTCCGTGGGGCAGTTACCTTTGTAAAATGGCCGACCAGTGAGAATGTCCCCTCTGTTTGCAAAGCCGGGCCCCCGAGGGCACAGCGTCTCATACTCCTTAGTGCCAGGCCTGGGGCATTCTTCACACTCGGTGCCCCAAGCCGCCCCCACGGCACAGCAGCAGGCGTCCATGCGGAATTTCCCGGGAACGGGGTGGACACACTCGTCTTCGTCCCACCTGAGGTAGCACTGCTCCATTCGGACGTCTACACCGAGAAGAAATCACAGGCCCGTGGTGAGGGATTAACCCGAGCGTCACTGATTGAGAGCTGACTAGGCCCAGGCTGAGGCTGGGGCTCACGTTGAGGATGTGGAAGGGACTGCACAAAAATTACCACTTCAGGACAGTAAAGGCTGGTTCCCAGTCACTTTTCTCCCAGGTACCCTTGCGGGAGAACACTTCTCCTAGGGACATAACTCACATCATCACTACCCCTTTCAGTGTACTGCTCGTTGCAGGCAGGATAAAATAATTTTAATGACAAGACTCTTCCTGTTCACTTATTTGCCTAAAGCAGCTTGTGATGTGTCCCATGAGATTCTAGTCACAAGGGGCAAAGGACCAGCTGCGATCTGTTTGCCACTATCCAGCAACTATTAAAATGGCTTTACAAAAGAAAACATGTTATTATTGAATTTAAAGTTCTAGTTTTCTTGCCAGATTTACTTTGTGCATCATGGTTTTGCCCTAGATAATGTAAATATTCTCTATTAAGAGGCTAAATCTTTTGTTGAAATGTTAATTTCTCCCTCCATTTTAAAACATATGAGCATTTTAATGCTTAGCTCGTCCCTGGCAGGACAAGAGAATATCAACAATTACCCAGAGAATAAATCAGTATGATGTGTAAACACCATGTATTGCCAACAGAGTTGGTGGTCAAACTACAATCAAACTAATACAGGGGAGTTCCAAAAAGTATTTTCTAAATTGGTAACAGGATTTATTTCATAAGATTATTTCTAGACATTAACTCCTTTTCTGAACCTGAAAACTCTGGCAGAGGGAAAGTGGTCCGTGGAAAATCAACAGAAACAAATTAATATATTACTATTTTAATTTCTGCCAATATGGATTCTTTCAAGTCCTCAATGACAAGAGACATCTACTTTAGCAACCATCTTTAACCTAGTCACATACTTTTCTAAGCATTATAATTAAAACCCCCCCAATTTTACAGAAAATTTCCTTTTGGTGAATTTTCATTTTGACTTGGTAAATTCTCATTCTGACTTGGTAGTACGAATGTAAATATATGCAATTCTGCTTCTCTATATGTCTACATTAATAGCAGAACAAACTGACATTTGCGGCCCTGAGCATGTGTTAGCACAAGTCTCCCAGGGCTGGTGTGAGACCCAGCCAGCTCCGTCCACTACTGTCACAGGGAAGGAAGAATCTTTGCAGGCGGGAAATTTTATATCAACACAGGTGGCCTGGGGCTTTCGTTTCAGACCCATTGATTAAAAGGTTACTGAATTAACTTGCTCAAGAAGCCACGTGGGGCTAAACTGGGTCTGGGGAAAAGTATTTGAATTCAGTTTGCAAGAAGTTATAGAAACCTCACAGTGTAAACCTGTGCTTTATCTCAGAGCATCCTATCAATATTGACATGAGGGTCAAAGAGGCCAGCTCATGGGCCACAGAAGACCTCTAAATGTGCTGGCCGATTTGCATAGAAATTAAAACACAGGGTGGGAACCTCTGCAGGGTGCACAGGCGCCATAGTGTGCTCCAGGCCCTTCTGTCGCTTCTCTCATTAGATCACCTCCTGCCTCCTGTGTAATTTTCTCATAGCCACTTGCCACTGCTTTTGTTCCTGGAGTAATTTACACTTCATATCCCAAGCCCTGGTACGTTTCCTGTTTTGGTGGTACAGGGCATCCTGGATGAAACTGCCCAAGCTGGGCTTGAACTCTTCATCCTCCTGCCCCAGGCCCCTGGGTATTAACAGGTGTGTCCTACCACACCTGGCTCATTCTCTTCTTAAAACTTCCTCACCTTTCGCAGTCAGAGCAAGTCAATGTAGTTTAACTCAAGCACTGTCACAAACATTGAAGCATAAGAAGGAAGAGCCTGTAGACTGCTTAAAATGTTACAAAGGATTGATTTGCAGAGATGTTCCTTAGAAACCGATGCTGCCAGGTGACAGTGTACAAACAAGGCTATGCCTTTATATCCTCTTTGGTCACTAAAGGCCATTTTTTATTATCAACCCTTTGATCTGACCAACACTATTCCTTTGTCACTTTCAAAAGATATTTATTTCTGAACATCGCAGTTAAACCTGAAAAGAATGTCCATTTTTATACTTTGGATATCACCCTTTCTAAACAAATTTAGTCTTGCTTTTTATCCAAATGTAAATGTGCTGTGGAAGATGAATTTAAAATGAAATCTGTGTTAATTATAGTAACCAAATTTTATGGTACTGTAAACTCATTTATTTTACTGCTAATTAAAAATCACTGATGTATTTAAATGTATAAAAAGTTTTGCACCTAGCTCTAGCATTTCTTATAATCTTACATTTCAATTACAAGTATGTAAAGATGTTTCTCAGAATGAATACTTACTCTTCTATAGCTTTTTTTGGGAAAAAAATCTGTTTAGTGAAAAAAGTTCCATCATGAAACTGAACTTGAATAAAACATGATACAGGTAAATAAGGCCAAATCTCCATGCTAATAACATAGCATTGAAAAGAGAGATTCCTCATTTTAGATGTTTAGAAAAAGATTAAGAAAATGTGAACTCTTAAAGCAGTAGAGGAAGGACTAGAACTGGTCACTGTTTCCAACTGAAACAGCCTAACTCTGCTAGGGCTTTCTGTTGCCTAAAGGGTACAATTAGAATGAACTGGAAAATGCTTTTTTCAAATTTCCAATTTTTCTTCTGTGTTCAAAATGTGCACCATTCTCTTATTCAATTAATGCAATATAAAATATTGAAGCTTGCCTATGGTGTCTGTTTGAAGAAACTGAAACGCACATGACAGTTTTTTGAGCAGCACCAACTTTCCATATGAGGCAGAAACTATTTTACTTAAATACATTCACTTTTAAAATATCCTGGAGCAATTTTCCCCCCAAATATCTTAGTTGAAGCAAGTTTTCCCAAGTACAGACTCAGTGGTTTTGGACTGGCCACTGCCCAAAGGAAGAAAATTCATGGCTGGTTTCAAGCATAAAATACACGAGGACATAAATCTTACCCAAACACACGCGGCCAGTTCCATCCAATGTAAGGCCTTCAGGGCACTCACAATGAAAAGAGCCTTTGCTGTTGACACAACGACCATTTGGACAGACTCCAGGAAACACCTCGCATTCATTAACATCTGCAGGGAAACCAGTGAGCAGAGGGATAAAGATGTTACAAAGAGAAAACCAGGTGTGGACCCTCTTCCTGTATAACACACTCAACTTGCAATACAATGTGGATTATTACTTTAGTTAAGCAAAAATATTCCACAGCTCTGCCACCAGCCTTTCGAAGTCACCAGCTGTGGAAATGACTGCAGCCTTGCCCATCCATGAAATCGGCCCAGACCAGCTCCCTGCCAGCTGCTCTGTGGCTCAAAGCCTGGCGATATCCTGGTGCAATTTACCCAACTGCACAAAGGGGAGAAATGGGAAACTCCACTGTTTCCTGGAGTATTAGGCTAATGCATCTGTTGATTATGCTGAGCATTTTAAGTGAAATTCCAAAGTTTTTCAAAATGCCCAAGGTCTCCAAAGCTTGTGAATAAGTATTAATTTTATATACCACTGTGAAGAGTTATATCATCTGAAGATATACTCACCTTCACAAGTAACACCTTTAATCCGGGCAAATCCTCTGGGGCAAGCTGTGTCTGTAAAGGACAACAAGACAGGAGATTATGAAAGAATATGCAACTGTCTCAAGTCCAAGCAGTAGCACATGAGAATGATAGCCTGAAGGTGGGGCTGGAGAGGCTGGGGGCTCCAGCTGTCTCTTCTTTGGTTCAGTTAGACACAAGACTTGCTGTGCTGATCTCAAGTGCATCACAAGTTTTCAGGAGAAGAGTGAGCATGTCTCACTGAGACACACAGAGGAGGGGCCGGAGATCACAGAGTATCTAGATCCTAAATAATTCCCATTCTTATCTGAAATCCTCAGGTCCATGTACAGTGAAAGGGAAGACCAAATATAAATTGCAGAAGGTGGGTGAATTGAGCAGGACAGAGAGCATTGAGGAGTACACGTGGGTGATCTTGGGGTGCTGTTCCCCATGGAAGCACACAGTGGGAAAGGTGTCCCAGCTGAGGCCGAGGCCCAGCAAGGACAAGCCCAGAAGCCTCGGTCTTGCTCCTACCTAGCTCACAGCGCTCACAAGGGCTCCCCCAGGCCGCTCCCAGGGTGGCGCAGCACTCGGATTTCAGGGTGGCTCCGTTAATATTCACCTCACAGCGGTTGTCCTGGATGTTGAGCCAACATGTCCCTTTCAGGCTGTCTGGAAAGGAATTGGAAAAGTTGGAGGGTGTGTATCCGGCCGTCTAGAGGTCCCTACTCCCGACTCTTCAGACTACCTCCATCTGATGTTTAAGTTCCCCCTTCTGAAGGATAGGGTGCGGTACTGAGTGCTTTATGATCTTCCATACACATTATAGGGATTAATGAGAAGTTAGGAACGGTTTTCTTACCATAAAAATATTTCAAATGAACAAAGACACATCTGTTAACTGGTTTAGATTTCTCTTTCCCAGTATTACACATGTACATACACAGACACACACACACACACACACACACACACGCGAACCCCAAGTTGGCATGACATCTCGAATACTAACTAGTTATACTAATTATATGTGAAACTTTCTTTGTAGGATTGTGTTTCTCAGCAAGGCTCTTGTCACACTATAACTTAGATGTCCCCAGCTTACCACACAGAACTCTATCCTTTGACAGGTTACTCAGGTGATTTGGATGAAGGTAATGTGTAAGACATTTTCATAAAAACTTAATCGTCTGTTTATAGTAGTTCAGTCTGTAACAGCTAAATCTTGGAAACAGCCCTAATGCCCATCAACCAGAGACTAGTCAGAGAAAACGTGTGTTTTTTAAATAAAATTGAACATTATTCAGCCATAAAGAATTATAAATTAGAGACATTTAGAGCTAAATGGCTATCCCTTGAGGACACTGTCATATTCATAGGACACAGCTGTATCAATACCATATTGAGAAACTGAAGGTGTAAATGAGGTCCAAAATGTGTTATAGGTATCGTGAAATAGAAAGAAAATGTTCAAAGGGAAAGGGAAACTGGTGCCATGAGGGGAAAGCAAAGAAGGGAAAGAAAAAATTTCATGGTAAAAAGGAAAAAATGGAAACAAAGCTTATGTGGTGTGGGGAGTTGTAGGGAGGGCAGGGGGATGGGCAAAAATAAGAATTAATATACAGCATGTACAGATACAAATTCTCAGTGAGGAGTATGGTGATGATATCTTTCTAAAATGTACCAGTACACTCAATAAAGGGACAAAACAAACAAAAAAAAACCCTCCTTAATCAGATTTACAACACAGATTTAGAAAGAAAACAAGTACATCCTATTGCATTTATTTTAACATTTTATAACATGTGCAGATCAGGTTTTACTTCCAAGTTCACTGATACAGACATCCCACAGCCCATCCCGCAGTGGAGTCATGCTGCTGCTGGCAGGAAGCACCCGGAGTGTGGCATCTGTGGCCTGCAGAGCCCAGCAGCAGGTCCCATGGCCCAGTCTTGCTAGGACAGACACTAAAACAAAGCGATTCTTTTCTCAACAGAGGGCAGGAAGTTATGGGGCAAGAGTGGGCAGAGTTGGACAGTCACTCTGTGTTCTCCTTGGTGGTCATAAGGTTCACTCTGTGTGAAACTGCACAAGGGAAACAGTTTGGTCCTCAGCTCTGGGGCTGGGCTCACATTCTGCAGGCTGCACCTACATTTAAAGGTTACAAATCCAGTGACAGTGCTCTCTCTATCGCCATCTCTCTGTCACTGTCTTGACTTACAATGTGACATGTGATCAGAAGCATAAGGACAGCAAAATGTGGAAATCTCACCAACTGCTGTTCCTGTTAGACAGGAACACAGTGGACATCAGGTGAGTACATGCTCAGTTTGGATGAGCAGGAGGTAGCTGGTGTGGCCTCCATGGAGGGGCCAGAGGCAGACCAGTGACTCACGAAGTAGAGCTGGGCAGACCAGAGCGACAGAGGCTTTGGCAAGGATTCGGCTCTCAGTGAGGTTTGTACAGTCAGGGTTTCCAGACAAGCAATGACAGGTGCTGACTTATGTTGAGAAAGGAGGACCTGGTAGCTGTGTGCAAAAAAACATGTGGGGAGGCGAGGGGCAGCCAGTAGTAACAATCGAGAGAAGAGAAATACAGTGACCTAGGTGTTCGGGGTGGTGGTTTTGAATGGCTGAAACGTGACACAGGCCGAGAACCGCTGATGGCCTCACATGTGGTCTGAGAAATGGGCATTGAGGAGAAGGCCAGGGAAGCTCAGGGACGGACTTGCTGTTTGCCAAAGCGGAAACATTTCTGTGAACACAGATTCAAGCTAGAGGACAGGACTCTGGCTTAGACACGTACTCTTTGGGGAGGAAACAACTGTACAGAGCTGGAAACACAAGTCAGGAGGAACAGAGAGACTGTGGGTGGAGCCGTAGGACTGAGTTCACGCAGAAGGCCCTGTGAGTGTGGCTCGCACAGGAGGGCAGAGCACCCATCAGTGGGAAGCTCCATTATCAAGGGAAAGGCAGGGGAAGGAAGGCTCAGCACAGAAATGGAAATGAGTGGGCTGATAAGGCGAGGGATATGAACATGGGGGTGCTCTTGAGATGGACGGTGACGAGCCATGGAAACACTGCTGACCATCTGGGATGAGAGTGAAAGAGACTGTTAGATCTGACAGCCAGGAGGCCCCTGTCCTGTTCCTCGCACACTAGTAGAGGAGATGGTACTGGGCATGCCAAGCACAAGGGATGTGTACACATTCATGAGCCTGGTACACCAGTGTCATGTACATGGGACGGGTCAATCACATTTTTTTGTCTACTGTACTTAATGACATCCACTCCAATCCAATAATCTTGGCAAATGCTCTATAGACTAGTTTTTATTTCTTCCAAAATTTTGTGATCTGGACGGACCCCATGGGGAAGAGGGCTTTATCCTAAGGGTAGAGTAGAACCACTGGTGGTCCTAGAAGAATACATTCTTCATCTTTCCTGAGTATATTATATTTTCTTCTATTTCTTTTTCCTGTTAGAATTATCCTGCACATCAAAAAGGAGAAAAAGTCACACCTAAAACTAAAAAGTACTAGGTAAACTTCCTTTCTGAGTGGTTCTAGGTTGAAATATTCAAATTTGATCCTAACCAAACACACACACACACACACACACACACACACACACACACACACACACACCCCACACTAGCTAGGAAAAATATGTTGGTGTTTAGTTGTTGGCATTTGGAAGAATGACATAATGACTTGAGGATAAAAAGTCTTTGTTTCATTAATAATTATAAGGACAAAAGGCCAAAATAATAGAAGTCTGTATGCTGAGGAAAAAACTCAGATGTCTTTGATGCTCAAGTGGTGCACAGATTTAGTTTTCTGAAACATTAATTGACCAACGCTGAGTTCATTTCCTTTGTATAATAAGATGACTCTGTCTCAGTGGGAAATATTTCTGGCTTACCCCAACTAGCTCCCTCCCCTCACTGCCCAGAATTCTATAGAAAGCAGCAACCCAGGCAGATGGCAGCATTTGCCAGGCTCACATTATAGCAGCCGGGGACTGAAAAGCTCAAGGTTCCAATGAGTCTTCATTGATAATGTTGGGTTTAGTCGCTGCCAGTCATATAGCAATCAGGTACTTCAGCATCCAACCATACAAGGCTAACATCAGAAACAACACAGAAGGGACTATTCTATTTCCAACTATGAAGTTAAAAATTCATTTCGGCCAAATAACAAATTAACAGAAGAAGTCCTTATTTAGCACTTTGTAGAACTTAAGTACCTTCCTATCTGGAATATGTTATTTAGCTCAATCTGAAGGTGCATATAAGCAAATGACATGCACTGTGGTTGGCCTACTGAATGGAGCCACTGACAAGAGAAGCCAGGAAAAACTACCAAGAAAGTTAATTTTTCCTTGTAGTAACAGATCAGACCACTTTGGTGTACATACATCCTATGTCATTATCAAGAACTGACCTTAAACACATCATATCAAATGATTTTGGTTTGGAAGATTTGGAATTTCTTTTAGAGATATTTCAAAGCACAAAAATGTTTGTCTTCTCTTCCTTGGAACTGCACATTCATGATCGATGTGAGAAAGGACGAGTAAATTCCCTCCCTGTGTTTAAAGTTTAAAATCTTAAACTTGTGTCTTGTTAACCGAATCCAAATTCCAACACATTTTAATGATAGAAGGTTGTTTATAAAACATAGACAGCAGGAATTTGATTGTATTGATGCCTTAGGCATTGTTAGGCTGAAGAATATACATATGTACACTATATAGAAAGGCTTATAAGTTGTTGCATAATCTATCCTCTTATATGAAAAGAGTACTTTCTCGAATCTAAGAACAAAATTAAAAGGCTGCCTAGTTTATTCAATTGCACTTCATTCCCACCCTGTTCTGTCTGTGTCCAAGGCAAGGCCTGAGGTAGGTCCTTATCTCTGCAGTGAAACTAAGCCCTGGCACCATGAGTGGCTCTTACCGATACAGATCAGTCCTGTGGAGCTGAGCTTGCTGCCAGGCGAACACTCACAATTGAAAGACCCAAGGTTGTTCCTGCAAGCCCCGTTGACACATGGGTTGCTTTCACATTCATTTATATCTGCAATCCAGAAGGAAAGATTCTGTTAGAATTGCCATGTGTTTCTGGAAAATATTATTCCTACAAGCCATGCTATGCCAGAATGTCTGGTAAACTTGGCTCTTGTGATTTTGATATGGATCTACAAGGCGTAAAGTGAATGGGCAATGCAGACATGCATTTTATACATCTACAAGACAGAGGGCTCAGGAGAATTCTGGGGATAGCCCATAACTGGGCTGGAAAGGGTGCAGCATGTATTCCTTTAATGCATTACTCCAACTACATAAATGGGATTAATTTCTCCCCATAATAGGATGTAATTACAGGTGCAACCTGCTGTACACAGAGCTCGACTGTTTCTGTCACTTCTGGTTCCTTAAAGACTCAAAAGACAAAACAACAGTGTGGCTTTAACGCCAGACTCTGGGTCTGACTTGGGAAATAAAGACATACACTGTCATGCTGGGTGCAGAAATTTCCTCTAGTTTCTATCCATTTTCCTCTTTAGCCTTTCATTTTTACATGTTAGTCTGGTAAGTTTTTGGAACACAGCTAATTTTAGTAAAATAAAAAAAAATTTAGAGCCAGAGGTATAACTCAGTGGCGAAAGCATGGTTAGCACGTGCAAGGCCTTGGATTCAGTTTCCAGAACTCACCCCACATATTAGGAAAACACGATGAAGCACAAGTAATTACATCTAATAGGGCTCTACAGTCATTAATTTGATTTAAGACCTAATCAAATCATACACTTGTAATTCAGATAATCCTTGTAGATATTCAGAAGCAAATAGAATTACACTATGCCTATGTTCTTGAGAGGTGACTAAAGAAAAGTTCAAGCTTGTAAAGTTAAACAATTTAACACTTGAGTTAATGAAAAATAAATACATGCTTCAGTTAAAGAGTGGAAGACAATATCAAAGACAGTTTCTGTATCGTGAACCGCCCACTCTGCTTCAAGAAGTGGTGCACAGATTTCTGTCCTTATGTGGACAGTCATCTGAAACTGGGCAACAGACCTCAGTGTATGATATGCTGGACAGTGGGTTTCTCAGTGCACCAGAATCTTTTCTCTCTACTATTTTCTTTGAGTTTAATGTAAGATACTTCCCTAGTTTTAAAAAGCATGTGAACAAGTAAGTGGAAGACTACTCTTGAATGTTGCAAGGCTGACATAAAGCAGTGATTTTGAAAAGCCTGGGCTCACTGTTGATTTTGAGGTTGGTAGGCTTTAAATGCAAATTAAAAAATCAATGCAAAAGACAGGTAGGCCTCCTGCAGAATTACTAATGAAGTATGTTTCTAAGTTAATTAATGAAATAGAAATGGAGGAAAGGTGAATGCGTTTTGCTTTTAGGTTGATTGTAAAATTTTTTCTTAAAAGAAAATAGAGCAAGTTTCATAAATATAGCATAAATTTATAATGACAACAGACATTTCAGAGTACTGATATTCTTTCATGGAAATGAAACACAAAGAAGTTAATGGAAAAGGAGGCATACAACAAATCTAAAGATAGAGCATTCATTATTCATCAATTAATTTCATTTGTGAAAAGTCACCCAAAAAGAAAAATGTCAGTATCATATTTTAAAAATCACTATTTAAAGTAGGCAATGATGCACTGAAAAAACTATAAACATAGCCAATGACAACTACAAATATCAACTATTTAGTTTTCCTTTAAATACAATGTTTTTATGTTATAAATGTCACGGAACCAGGAATTGAAACAGTTCACTGTACATTCCTGGAAATAAACTTCAAAGCACATCTGGTTTACATTTAACTAGTTATGTCACTGGAAACACAATCTAAACCACAGTACTGGCTGTAAAAATTTTAACTTTCACAGACTCTCAGAACTTAAACAAAAATGTAAAATAAAGTTTTTGCAACTATAGTCTGGAATATAGAGGAACTCTCCTCTATCAATCAAGGCTATTTATTACATATTTAAAATAGCATATTAGAAATATCAATGACAAAATTAGCAGGGCAAAAACATGCAGAAAAAGATAGACTCTGGAGTAAATCTGCTAATAATTCTCCATCTAATTCTGACAAATAGTTAAAGAAGAGAATGAAGAGAACGGGCCCAGGTGAACAAATTTATTGTATGCAGGTGACAGAGAATCCCAAATGACAAAGGTTAGTGAACTGTTATTTACAAGACACTTAACAAAATGCAAATACTGGTGCATAAGAAGTGCAGAAATAAGTTATTTGGATAGGCCTTCCACTATAAATAACAGATTTCCCATTATCCATAATTTTTATTTCTACCAGTGTCATGAGGTTGGAGCCCACATATCTCTACCGTTTCTGCTTTATGTAGCATGAACCCCTTTCCTATGAATGGCAGATAACAGCAGCTTTTTTTTTTTTTTGAGACAGGGTCTCGCTTTGTAGTTCTGGCTGGCTCTGAGCTCACTATGTAGCCCAGGCAAGCTTTGAACTCGGCAATCCTCCTGCCTCTGCCTCCTGGGTGCTGGGATGACAGGTGTGAGCCACCACGCCCGGCAATAGCAGCTTTTATGTTACACAGAAGGCTCAGACCTATCAAGAATGAGAACTGGTTAGACAAGCAAATGCAGGTCACTCTTCCTAACCCTCACTGCTGCCTGATTTGCTAGAGATGTGCCTGAGCCTGTGTGTGGCCACTTAGTATGAGACTGTTCAACATCATCAGCTCCTGCTCCCTGTAGTTCCTCCTGTTAGCAGGGGAGTCTCCAATTCCCCTTCTTTGGTGGTTTGGCCCTCAGCACCTTTAGCTTCACCTTACTCATTAAAATGGAAGGAAACACCACAAAGAACCATCGAGAGTGTGGGCTCCACACCACACAGAAGCAGACACTGCTCGGTTTTGTGATTTTGTTTCTCACAAGCACAGCAGGGATGTCGCTGTGGATGGGGGAAACCATCGCTCACACAATGGTGCCCTGATTCAGGGACTTAACTCTTCCTGCCATTCTGGCTGTGGATTTTTTTTTTTTTTCCATTTGCAAACAGAACCATGGAATGAATTCAGCAACCAGAATCAGGGAGGAGTTATGATCGTGGAGGGAGGCACCACTGTAATCAACAACGTTCTCCCTCAGTCACGATGATACCCGAGGCTGCCATGGATCCTGTGTCTCTGGAGAGCTAAAAGAGGTGTACTCTCCAACACACCACAGTAGGATGGATCAAGGGCAATGGGAAGGCAATGCAGAAGGTCAGGAAGAACAAAAATGTTAGATGTTCCATTTCCTGTCCCGCCAAAATATGGCTGCATGACTGCTTTCACACAGTGCCTTTCTCAGAGCAGGAAGGATAATGGATATCAGAAGTGGGAGTGGGAACTAGAAAACAGACTGCAGTCAAACAAGCTTGAGAAGCCTGAGCTTATTTAAAGAGAGACCAAGCTGGGCGTGGTGACATAAACCAGTAACTCCAGCATTCAGGGGGATGAGGCAGGAAGACTGTGAACTCAAAGCCAGACTGGGCTATGTAGTGAGTTCAGAGCCAGCATGGACTACATAGTAAGACCCTTTCTCAAAAACAAAAACAAAACAAAACAAAACAAAACAGAAAAAAATTAAAGACAGCTGAATAGTCCATAGACACCCCCAACTCTTTGGAGCCCCTTTGTCATCAATGAACGGGAGGAATCTTCAGGTACTTCAACTAGGAATTGATCCGAGAATGCTCAGAGGAGTCTGTGCAAAGCCGCTGGAGAGTAGGAGAGAGAGTTACCACAACGAGGCCTAGAAAAATGGTTTCATGTTGGGTTTTTGTTTTCCTTCTTTGGGATAATAACTGTTTTCAATGGTCCTCCCAAGTCAATCCAAACTGACAGTCGCACTGTGGAATTACATTTCACCTTCAGTGCAGTCAGCTGTGGTTTTGGCATCTTGCTCAATAGTCCTAACTTGTTCCTATTCACAGGAATGCTTTGAAGTTAAACAGGAAGATGAAGAGAGAATGCTAACATCTCTTTGCATAATTTTGCTATTGGAGCTTTCTTTGGCTAGGCATCACCAAGAAACAAATAGTTTTACAGATAAGAAGTCTATTCTATAGTAATTAAAGATAAAATCTTTAAAAATAAGTTACTATTTGGAAGAGGTAACTGGATTTGAGATTGTTATGGGAGAATTCTGTAATCGCACACGGGACTTAAATAAGGATGATGACCAGTAGTCTTGCTGCAGATAATTATGAAATACATGATACTCTGATCAAGACAGAAACTTAACTGAATGCACTCATCAACTTTTAGCCAGTGTTTCACTGAAAATGAGGATTTCTTAAAGCATTTAGCTCATTCAAGTGACTACCTCAGTAGAAAAAAAGCAGCTAAAAGGAAGGTGTTTATCAACATTGGTCAATGACCAGGAAGCCAAATGACATTTCCTAAATGGCCAAATTATATGGGAAGGAGAAGGACAGGTATCAAGGTGCAGTATGTAACTGTACGTATCCCCACAGTCAAGGTTCTCAGCTACCACGTGGAAGGGACAACATTCTTAGATATAAACTGCACCAGAGTGATGATCTTCAGTTAGGCCCCAAATATCTTCTGGATCACATGCTTCTGGGTATCACTTATTTCACAACTATCATGCCTGAGAGCTGGCTTCGTCATGCAGTCCATGTTCCGAGCTGAATATGTCACAGTGGTTTTTGAAAGGAGGAAAGCAAATTAAATAGCCCCAGTTCTGACATTTTATCTCAGTAAGATGACTCTTTCTACGGTTATTTTTTCTTTAACTTCACATTGTTTGTTCTGCTGCTTGCTGATACTGTCTCTGAGGGCAACAGAACTGACAGTGTTTACAAACTGGGCCGAGGCAAGCTGTGCCTGAATCTGCTCGATTGGCCAGCAGATTATGAAGTACAGAAAATATTTACACAGTGCTCTTTCGACTGCACTGCTTCAGCGCCAGCACCGCCATTCACGCATCTCTCGGGGCTTCCTGCTCACAGCAGGGCAGTTCTTACCTTCGCAGGTCTCAGTCTCAGTCCGGAACACGTACCCAGGGGGGCACGTGCAGCTGTAACTTCCTGGCGTGTTCCGGCACAGGCCGTTATCGCAAAGCAGTCTGTTGACCAGGCACTCGTCTATATCTGGAAGCAATCGACAGGACCGAGGTCTCACAGTTACACGTGCGTCACGGCAACCAACAATATTTTATTTCATGTGTCTCTCCCCTCATCCCTCTGACTTAGTCTTTTTCTACCACAGCACTAGCAAAATGTATCTAGTAATCAAGTGGGACAATCTTAGGCTGGTGAATACTTTTGAAGTTCCTAGAAAATATATAAATGGGAGGCCTCGTGATTACTTTGTTTTCCTTCACTTATTTTTGTCCTGCAATAAGGTTACAGTAGATATATTTCAAAGCACTGATGAGATCTTTTAAAAGTTTGAAGTAATTTGCCTATATACTTGTCAATAGCAAAAATAACAGGTGGTATTTTTTCTAATGAAAATTATAGAAAGGCCAGGGATTTAGCTCAGTGGTGCCGCCACCTGCCTTGCAAGCACAAGGTTGTGAATTCACTTTCCAGTACCATACATAAACACACACACACACACACACACAACATATATATAATCATATATTATATAATATTTATATAATATTATATATTTATAGATAATATTTATTATATAATATATTGTGAATATATAATATATATTATGTAATATGAGTGTATAAAATATATATAGAATATATATATATATATATATAGAGAGAGAGAGAGAATATAGAGAGAGAATCCATTCAGTAGTAGTGAAAATGTATTCACTAATTTTCCATCATGTTTTCACTTCAGAAAAACTAAAAAAAAGAAGGATGCATTTTGCATATTCCTTTAAAACAGAAGAGCCTAGAAAGGATTGTCCAAAATGCTCACGTTTTTTTTTTTTTTGAGACGGGGTCTCACTTTGTAGTTCAGGCTGGCCCTGAGCTCACTATGTAGCCCAGGCAAGCCTCGAACTCAGCAATCCTCCTGTCTCTGCCTCCCGAGTGCTGGGATTACAGGTGGGAGCCACCACGCCTGGCGATGCTCACATTTTTACATTTATCTCTGCACGCTTGTTTTTGCAAATGTAAGTAATATTAGAATAAAACCTTGTAATTTGGGTAAAAAGTTTCTTTTAAAGTTATAATTTTAGTCATTCAAAGAACAAAATATCTCTTATGATGCAATCCCCTGGCACTGTGAAGGTTTGGAAATGAGATCAGAAAGTCATTTTGTCTAGTTCCATCACCACTGATATTATCTTTCACATTTTATCAGATCTTTTTCTCTTTGGATGCTTTGCTCCAAATTTCAATCTTGAACTTCATCCTAAAAATTAAATTATATTTTAGTCACTGTTATGAGTTCCCATAACTGTATAATATTTTATTTTGATTATAATTTTGACCCTTTTTTCCTGCTATAATTCAACTGTGTTCATAACAAAAGGTTATGGTGAAATCCTAGCCCCCAGGATATCAGAATATGACCTTGCTTGAAATTAGGCTGCCTATGGGGGAAGTCAAGGTAAAACAAGGTAAGGTGTGCAGTAATCCAACGTGACTGGTGTCTGTGTGAAAAATATGGATAGAAAGTGAAGACAGCTACATGAGGAGGGACAGAGAGGCAGAGACACACAGTGAAGAGATGGCTCTGTGACTACAGTGAGGCTCTTCCCAGGCAGTAATGAGGAGAGGAAAGGAGAGGCGCCTCGCAGCCCTCACCGAGCGCGGTCTTGATGACTTCTGCTTTAGTCCTTCACCTCTCAGTCTGTGAGACAATATATTCTGATTTTTTTTTTTTTTTTGAGACAGGGTCTTGCTATGTAGTTCAGGCTGGCTCTGAGCTCACTATGTAGCTCAGGCAAGCCTTGAACTCAGCAATCCTCCTGTTTCTGCCTCCTGAGTGCTGGGATTACAGGTGTGAGCCACCACGCCTGGCTACATTCTGATTGCTTTAAGCCACACAGTTTTGGGTACTTTGTTATTGGAACTCCATCAAATGACAACACTCTATTACAGGAATTTGTTTCCATTTTTAAATTCTAGTTTGAATTTTTTCAAAAGTTACATATATACCCAGAGTCTGGTTGAACTCATGGTCTGTGTTTTCAGTAGGGTCTCAGCTATACCTGAATCAGGAAAGGACTGTGCTCCTGTTGTATAATAACTAGCTCAGTGTGACAGTTTTTAGGAACTTCCAGTAGTCTCTGGCTGGCACCCTTTGGTTAATGGCTTAAAACTTTATGTCCTCCCACATCTCATGTGGTCACAGGCAGGACCTTCAGATGGGGATGGAGCTTGGGGAGCTGAGCTCATGGCTGATGAGTGCATGGCTAGCTGTACTTCTTGTCTGCTTTACCGACCATGCACGGAATCCTGAGCCAAAGTACACATCTCACTGGTGGGCAATGACTGACTGACTAATCCCCGGATGGAGACAGGCTTGCCATGTTAAGCTGACTGGCTTGATTCTGGCATCAACGTATGTGTAAGAAGGGAAACACAGCAACTATAGGCTGCTTGGTTTAGCCATTTATTCATATTTTTTTCTACTTCCACCCACAGGGTTAAACTATATGAAAGGCTTATGTGTGTGTATGTGTATATGCACGTGTATGTGTATGCACGTGCACACACACACACACATGCCCAAAACTCACCAATGCAATTTCTTCCAGAGGCATCTGGTTCATAGCCGCTGTTGCAGTTACAACGGTAACTGCCACGTAAGTTTTCACAAATCCCATTGGCACATATATCAGGATCCAATGCACACTCGTTGATATCTGTATTAGTGCAGAGAAGTTTAATGTTTACAGACACTTTACTGTTTGTTGACAAATGCCGAGTCTAAAAAAGATCAGTATATGAAAGTTTCAACTGTGTAAAGCTACAATCTGCCTGTTTCTCAGAAAGGAAAAGGAAATAAGGAGTAAACAACACTGAGAAATATAGGACATGTCATGGTTGGGTCAAAAGAAAAATGGAAGGAGCTGGGAGGAAGTTGAAGAACTAAACTATATGTCTGTATTTATGATAAAATTAATAAAGGAAATTTATAGACTCTTGGCTCAAGGAAGATTCAACTTGATAGGGATTATAGCTATCTAATTAAAAGAAAGAGATATAAGGGTGGACTATGTAATTTTATGGCTCCCAAAGGCATAGAGTATTTCTGTTTTATTATCATTCTGGGCAGTTAACTAAGACATATGATAAAAAGTGCTTCTCCTGCCAGGCGTGGTGGCTCACGCCTATAATCCCAGCACTCGGGAGGCAGAGACAGAAGGATTGCTGAGTTTGAGGCTTGCCTGGGCTACATGGTGAGCTCAGGGCCAGCCGGAACTACAAAGCGAGACCCTGTCTCAAAAAAAAAAAAAAAAGTGCTTCTCCTTGTTGATAAGTTGAAAGGAAGGGAAGGGATGAGCAGAGCATGGTGCTTTATGACCAGCTGGAGAAGCGACTGCTGTTCTTGGGCACCTTTGGGTGGGTGCTGGGGACCCAGGTGCCCCAGGACAGCAGCTGCTGAGTAGCATCCAAAAGGCAGCAGGCTCTGTGGGAGAGGAATGTTCACAGGGAATTCAAACCAAAATGACAAGCCTACAGTCAAATTTCGTTCACTCTGTCAAATTTTTATGGCTATTGTTTTTAAGAAGCTAGAAAACTTTCTTAAATACACTAGAAATTTCAGCTGTTTCATTTTACATTTCAAAAAATTATCCTTGTGCCGGGCATGGTGGCTCATGCCTGTAATTTCAGCACTCGGGAGGCAGAGACAGGAGGATTGCTGAGTTCGAGGCTTGCCTGGCCTAATAGTGAGCTCAGAGCCAGCCTGAACTACAAAGCAAGACCCTGTCTCAAAAAAAAAAAAAAATTATCCTTGTAGAAGCTCACCTCTTTGATCTGATTTCACCATATTCATGTAAAGATTCAACATAACTATAAATTTATCTATAATTTGCCTAAAGTCTTTTCAAATATGAAAGGCACAGAATAGATATGTAATGTTGACAAAATCTCACAGCTCTACTTAAAATACAAATGGATCTACACATATACTAAAATAAAAAGCTTTAGAGTTCCACATAATTCAAGATTCTATATTGGAATTCTGTTAAACATAATATGAAGTCTAAAATAAGAAAAGGAATTATGGGCCAAGGATTTAATCAGTGGTTCCAGCATCTGCCTGGTAAGCATGAAGGTTCTGAGTTCAATCCCTAAAATCACGTATCATAATACTGGATATGGTGGCTCATGTCTGTAATCCCAGCACTCAGGAGGCAGAGTCAGGAGGTTTGCTGAGTTCAAGGCTTGCCTGGGCTACATAGTAAGCTCAGAGCCACCCTGAACTACAAAACAAGACCTTGTCTTAAAAAAAGAAAAAAAAAAAGGAATTACTGAATTTCACTTTTGTAGTTGGATAGCAACATTTTATTATTCTTAGGCATAAAGAATGTCCAATTATTTTCGGACAGTATATTCTGAACTCAATCCATATTAAATATCCTTTAAAGTCAGATGTTATTCTAACCCTAACTATTATTTAATATTAAAAATTGACCCACTAAACCCTCTTAAGTAACTAAATCCATAAAGTCATGGATGTAGCAATTAGTGACTTTATTTTATTTTATTTTATTTTATTTTTTTGGGACAGGGTCTTGCTTTGTAGTTCAGGCTGGCTCTGAGCTCACCATGTAGCCCAGGCAAGCCTCGAACTCAGCAATCCTCCTGTCTCTGCCTCCCAAGTGCTGGGATTACAGGCATGAGCCACCACGCCCAGTGTGACTTTATTTTTTTGAGACAGGATCTTGCTTTGTAGTTCAGGCTGGCCCTAAGCTCACTATGTAGCCCAGGCAAGCCTCAAACTCAGCAATCCTCCTGTCTCTGAGTCCTGAGTGCTGGGATTACAGGCATGAGCCACTAGGTCTGGCACTGTGGCATGTGGTACTGATTGCTGGTGGGCATGAGTTACCACACCCAGTATTTTGTGTATGGTTACTGGGGATCAAACCAGGGTTTTTCAAACTAGGGACCTTGTGGTTGCTAGGCAGCACTGGAACCACTGAGCTAAATCTCTGGTCCATTAGTGAGATTTTTTTTTCTTTTTCTTTTTTTGGTGGTACCAGTGATCGAACTTGGGCCCTTGTGGTTCGAAGGCAGGTGCAGTACCACTTGAGCTAAATCCCCAGCCATTAGTGACATTTTTAACAAAGTAAATTTAATGGATGAAAAGTGACCAAGTGGAATCATTTATTAACCTCATTTTCACTAGTATATTTTCATAGTATCATATGAAAAGGATATTAAACTATAAAGGATATTAAACTATATAAATCATTGTAAAATTGAGTTTTGAGTAGAATTACCTCTTCCATCCACAGTGATCCCTACTCCACTACTACAAAGGCCATGGAATTCAGCTGTATGATAAAAATAATCACAAAAATTAAAAACTAAATTACATTTCGTTCATATACATATTATTTATACAACTCCAAGAGTATCATTTGGCAAACTTGTAGCATCCAATTTTCCAGTACATAAATAAGAATCCTCAAATCACAGCTAAATGTTAAAAAAAGTAAAAAAACAATCACTTGCAAACATCATTCTGAATATCATTAATGTACTGATAAATGCTAACATCTGCACATGGAGACTTTAAAAACCAAATGTAAAATGTATCACAGACTGCCCTTTAATTTTGTTCTTATTTTTTTAAGACAGGGTCTCGCTTTATAGTTCAGGCTGGCCCTGAACTCACTATGTAGCCCAAGCAAACCTGGAACTCAGCAATCCTCCTGTCTCTGCCTCCCAAGTGCTGGGATTACAGGCGTGAGCCACAACGCCCGGCACTGTGGTATGTTGTATTGATGGCTGGTGGGTGTGAGTCACCATGCCCATGCCCAGCACTGTATGTGGTTACCGGGGATCGAACTCAGGACCTTGCACTTGTGAGGCAGGTGCCTGAACCACTGAGCTAAATCTCCAGCCCAACTTTGTTCTTTTCTTTCAATAATAAATATAGCACAGTCAACATTTACATATTTACTAAGTGTTTAGTATTGTTCCATCATTTTATACCTAACAATTCATCATCCCAATAACGCAAACCAGACACTACTGTTTTCTCTCTATTCCAACAGAGAACTGCCCCGGGAGCAGTGGAGTCACTCGCTGAAAGTCACAGAGCCAGGAGCTGGAGTGTAGGCGCGGCTCTTGGGCACATGATGCCAATGCACCATCTAATAGGCCACTTCCTATTTCATTCTCAGTTATGCGGAGGTACCATGTTTATCCAATTTCTTACGGATGAAATTAGATTCATCAAATTTGAGCAACTACAGTAAGTAACTGAAGTTCAGTTATATCACCGGCTCTGTTTTATGGCTTCCAGCAGCTATCCCTCTGCGTAGCCCTCAGACCTTCATGCCACTGGCAGTGTGAGGGAGTTCCCATGTTTTTTTACCCTGCCCTTTCCTGGAGAAAAATCAACCCACGTTAACTATAGCAATCAGATAAACAAAATGTCATTTCAGATTAAGCAATGATACTTGAAAAACTTTCTACTTTACATGTATATTTTAGTTTTTAGTTTAAAGACCCTCCCTACTACAAAATAAAATGACATATTTCATATAAAATCATCTTAAGGTTTAATATATGGAACTAACTTTATTTTTTCCACAAATTATCAACAATATCCATTAATTAGTTTTCCTTTACTGATCTGATATGCCCTTGTGTGTGTGTGTGTGTGTGAGAGAGAGAGAGAGAGAGAGAGAGAGAGAGAGAGAGAGAGAGAGAGAGAGAGAAAACTGATCTTAGGATTTTTAGCAGATCTGTAAATATGGACTTTGGGGAATATTTTCTTCCCCTCGCCCACATGGACAGTTTTAATTTACTTTTTTCTCAAAAACAAGCTCAGCGTGCCCCCTTCTGTGAAGTCTCTTCCATCTGCTCCAGGCAACCTTTGCACTCTGACTGTTGCTAATGCTCCATTTAAGGCACAATCACACTGAACTATAGTTTATATGTCTGCCTGCAAGTATTTTTGGCTACCCGCAAGTGTAAAGAAAATGGAATTTTTTTTGGAACACCCCACTGTATTCACAAAATATCCATAGAAGCTCAAAGTATGAATGAGCACATCAATTTTACCCGGTTAATGGTTTGGAGCTTGGACAGACCCCAGCCTGAGACTGTACTCCATCAAGATCTTAAACTTAAACCAAGACCTTTGCATCTGTGCTAAGTGGTGGATAAGTAAATTTTAATCACACTGACACTATAGATCAAGGAAATCAAAGCTAACATATTCATATGAAAATCTGTGTAGCAATTATAACTGTACCAGAAGTAGATTTTTCTATTTTTCTGTGTTCTCTCCGTGCCTAAGGAGTACAGAAAAATGCAAGACAAGGCTCCTTATGACGTATCAGTACAAAACCAGGTTTCCTCAGTTCAAAGCAATGACAAAACACTGCAGAACTCATGTCCTCTTTGGTCAAGTACCCAGGCTGGCTCGTGTGCCCACCTGAGTTCTTTGCAGGGCAGGGCTGGCAGGGCTCTCCAAACCCATAGTCAGGGTTTGCACAGCAGCACTCGGACTTGGTCACTGCTCCAGGAAAAGGACGCACACACACCCCTTTCTTGATTCCGCCATAGCAGGTACTGCGCATGTGAGTATCTGAAAGAGATGGAAAGACAGGGACTTGAGTCACAGAGACAACAGGGACCTCAAAGCTGAAGCTCTTCAACCTAAGAGGGCACTGACATGGGCAGATCAGAAGGCACCTGCCACTTCCTTCATTTTGCCTCTCTAGGGTTAGGAAACCAACCAATGCTTGTAGAGAGTAGACTAAATGCGTATCAGAAGTTCTAAAAAGTCTCTGTAATCCCTACTCACACTCCCAGGCCTTTCACTGAACCCATGATATGCCCACCCTGGTAACTGGCACTGAGCACTGACTACTCTACAGTCAACCTGGCAATTACTGTTGTGTCTAGAAATGCAATGAGGTTAAACCACTTCAAGGTGACTCTGCTTGGCTATGACATTTCTTGCTTGTACTTTCTGAAGGACACTTCTGGCAGCTGTTTTCTACCATGAAGTATCCTGGCCTTGTGCTAGCTGTTGTGCAGACACTGTCATGGAGCAATGAGGTCATCCGATCTCCAGGACAGTGGTCATTTCCCACATGTGTGGATGAGGAAGGAAAGGATCAGAGATTGTGCAACAGCTCAAATCTGAAAATATCAAGGGACAGCTGGAATTTGCATGATCTTGTGTGACTTCCTATGGGCTTCCTCTTTCCATGATGTCACACTCTGCCCCAAAGAGCGTTTCTGCTAAGTTCTCTCATTCTCAGTTCTCATGTGCTACAACTTCAGGAAAAAGTGACTGGCGAACTATCAAATAACTGAGGGCACCAGAAACGCCAGAACAGGGCAGGTTTTATACAGGATATTGACATGGTAGTTCCACAAGAGATAACCATTTGTAATTACACATAACTTGTTGGGTACAGCTGTATCTGGTTGTTACTCAAATTGTTTCATCTAACTCTTTCCACAATCTTGTTAAAAGGATGAGATTTATGGTTACATTGGACTTTGAGATATAAATCTGCTGAAGTTCATAAGACTTATCACACCCTCAGCCCTACTTGGAGAAGTCTACTCTAGAAACTCTCTGCTTTTGCTTCAGCTGAGTTGGTCCTGTTCCCTCTGAGTTCCACACAAGTGGAGAATTTGTACACAGAGGAGAATTTGCACCAATCCAGCACAGTTCATGGTTTCCAATATGACTTTTTGTGAGCTCTCTGGATACTGCCAATTATGTTGGAAGGCATCTAAGAATCATCAAAGTTGTTTATTTCTTGTTGTAGATTAAGAATATGTGCCACATATACTTTTTAGAACAAAGTAGATAAAAAGCGTGTGAAACTCACTTCAAGACTGACACTTCCATAATGACTTATGCTACAGGTCAGCTAAGCTGCTTAGGGAACCCAATACCAGAAATTCTGCAGCAAAGAAAGGGGTACAATTTATGTGTGGGTCCCAAGAACATAAACTGTCCTGGGCTCTGATCTTTGTGGGATCATCCTATATAAATTACTTGACACTTTCCTTATCCACAAAATAGAATTTATAGATTAAATGAGCATATACTTGTTAAGTATTAAATAGTGAAATACTAAAAAAAAAGATTGCATCTTTTATGTTTATTGGGAACTGCTGACCTTTCCCTGCTCAAGGACTTTAGACCAGAACCCTAGTTCATATTATACTACTCAAATACAATTAGGCCTCTGATAATAATAGTGATTTATTTCTCATTTAATAGTCCTCAAAAGTGAAAGCAAAGACAGAGACATGAGCAAAAACACACTTCATATGTCATGGGAACAGTAACATCCAATTATACATGCACAACAGGTGATTTTTTTTTTCTTTTTGAGACAGGGTCTCACTTTGTAGTGCTGGCTCTGAGCTCACTATGTAGTCCAGGCAAGCCTCAAACTCAGCAATCCTCCTGTCTCTGTCTCCCGAGTGCTGGGATTACAGGTGTGAGCTACCACGCCCGGCAAAAGGTGATGTTTTTATTTCAAAAACCTTAAGTTGTCACAATGATAAAAAACTGAGGGGACGGAGGGTTAGCTCAGTGGTTCTAGCGCCTGCCTCACAAGCGCAAGGACCTGAGTTTGATCCTCGGTAACCACATATAATGCTGGGCGTGGAGACACGTCCACCAAAAATCAACACTGCATACCACAATGCCGGACGTGGTGGCTCACGCCTGTAATCCCAGCACTCGGGAGGCAGAGACAGGAGGATTGCTGAGTTCGCGGTGGCTTGCCTGGGCACCATAGTGAGCTCAGGGCCAGCCCGAACTACAAAGCGAGACCCTGTCTCAAAAAGCAAAAAAAAAAAAAAAAACTGAGGAAGACTTTCCAGCAGTTTCTGATGTGTTTCTGGTTTGTGGATAAGAGAATAAATTTTTGTACTTGAATCATAACTCAATGTTTGTTGCTAGCACAGAAAATTATTTTGCCTTCCCAAATTAGCTTTGCATTCATTGTAGATTTCCACAGAAGCACCTACATGAAAGGCAATGGCAAAAAGGCATATTAAAGCAACTGAAAATATTTTAGCTTTCTAAGCAGGAAAGAGCTACATTCTCCTAGCAGTGGTGTTTGAAATACCCCCGAACAAAGTGCTGACAACCTTACTGGCTAAAATAAATCCTGGACTGGGGAGAGGGTGAATTTGAGGGAACAGATTACTTCCATCTGCTGGGCCTTCCTTGTCCCCTCCCTCTTGGAACCCAAATGTTTGGATTCTTATAAGTGAGGGTAAAATATTAAGTACATCTAAAATTTTATTTTTCTCTACTATACTTTCAAGGTTATAAACATTTCTGTGCTTTCCTGTACACTCTGAAATATGGAGGGTGCCCAATGGCTGATTCAACCTTGAAGTCTTATGGAAGCACTTTGGAAAGAAAATTCCACTGATATGTTTGTATAATTCCCTCTGGTATCGTTACCATTAGAACATGCTGTCTGGGCTTTGAAGTGGCAGGGATACTTCTGTTTGGCCTGTCTTGTCAAGACGATGACTGAGAATTTGGATTCATTTCCATGGGTTCATTTGACAAATGTTTCCAAGAGGAATTCCGAGTGGCTGGGAATATATACTCTCCTTCCTTCTCCCTCCTTCTGCTCTGACTACAGTGTGGTGCAGAATAGCTCTAAAAATGTTTAGCCTTTGATAAAAGTTCAAACTCTATGGCACTAAGTTATTTACATCTCAATTTTGTTCAGGTTAAAAATAAAGGCTTTATTTATATGTAACTATACTGTTTTTTTAAAATTACCAAATCAAAACCATCATATTTAGAGTTCAGTTATTTACCATTCTTCAGGAAGCTGGTACAAAGACAAGTTCTTCTTCACTATTTTTTAAAGCAGGACTGAGGACTGATTCCAGAGCTTTGCCACAGAGCTATGACCAGCAGCTTTTTTAAAAAATTTAATTTATTGGTACATTATATATACATATCATAGTTATGCTCAACATTGAGAATTTGTACCAGTACAAGACACAGTTGATCTTGGAACATTTTCATGACCTCAAAATATCCCCTGGTGTCACTTCTCTCCCCTCTCGCTCCCATCCTCTCCGGCCTAAGGAACCCTAACACGCTTCGCCTCCAGACCTCTCCCGCTCTGGACATTCCAAATGGATGGAATCAGATTTAACTCTCTCTCTAGCGACTGGTTTCTGTCCCTTGACCGAATGTTTCCAAGCCATTCCCACGTTTTAGTACATTCTCTTTTCATGATTGCGCATCATTCTACCATGTGCTGCGGATGAATCTCTGTCCACACTGCCACACGAGTGCTTCACTTACCAACACACACACGGCCGTCCACACCCACAGCCAGGCCCGGGGGGCAGTCACAGCGGAAGGAGCCCTCGTTGTTGATACAGTGTCCATTCATGCAGATTCCTGGGGTCTGGCACTCATCCACGTCTGCCAGGAGGACAGAAGCCAGGCTGTTACTAATCACAGAACTGACTGTTCAGCACTGTGCTACCCTATTGACCTTTCAGCTCTGTCACGTGAGGAAGGGTACATCACACGGCAACTGATCTTGTGTGTCAGTGTGATCCTTTGAAAAATTTTCAGAAAGCTTCACTGAGTAAACGCTGGTTTAAAAACCTAAGGTAAATTTCTCCAATTTTTTTCACACAAAAATTTTAACTACAGGTAAATATAGTTTTGACAGCAACTGGCTTTTGTCATCACAATGGGATATCTAACTTTGTAGTTATCTAATTTTTAGTCTACTTGAATTCATCAAATATGAGCCAGTATTAAAGGCTTCCCCAAAAGATGAAACAAACTTCAAACTCAAAGCTGCCACACCAGAAACATTTCAAAACTTATAATTGTTTACAAAAAGAAAATTGATTAAGAAGTAATTTCCAGAAGGCAGAAATGACTAAACTATTTGACACATGCATTTAGGTTTCTTAAGTCACGCTGGAATGAAGTTTCATATTGTCACAAAATGCTGCTCTCTATAACATAATGCTGAGTTCATATCCTGCATTAAATCTAAGTCAGCTAAGTTTAGGGTGACATTCCACAGCCACAATATTTCCATTTAATCTTGTGCCCCCCCTTGGATAGTCAAAAAGTTTTTTGTTACTCAGAAACATGAGGAACATTTCTGATTTCCTGTCTATTGTCCCAAGAATTTCATTGAAACCATCAGGATTCTTCATGAGTTTTATTTGTTAGATAAGTTTGTGCAGTTAAAACAGAAAACACTGAGTTAATTTTGTCCAAAATGAGAAAACACACAAAAATAAAAGAGAGGTGAAAGTATTCCAATATACTGCATGCTAACTGTGAATATAATAAAGTTTTACTTTATTTCCAATATAGCTTTGCTTACTTGGTATTCGAAATGGCTTCATGAAAAAAAATCAGTTAACAAAAATGTTCAAATAATATCCTTACTAAATTAAAATAAGATTTTTAGATAACCATATGATTACAAATGGTTTGTAATTCATTTATTGAAAAGATGTAATGAATGATAGTGGAAATTCTGGTCCTAGGTACACAAGAAAATGAAAATCTTGTGAAGGTTTTTCTTTCTCTTTTTTAAATCCAGCTAGTGGACAGAGAAAAATTATTTCTACATTGTCTCTTTCCAGGTTTCTAACAGCAATGTGCCACATCCTTAATTTTTCTGGTATCATTATTCCTTTTTAAAGAAGTTGCTATTCCCTAGACCACAGTATGTTTTTCTAGGAAGGCTTAGACATCTTCCTTACTGAGTCAGCAAGAGCTATGAATAAATATGAAAGGTACACGGAGTGATTCTTGCAAAGTTCACTCATATAAAAGGATGGCTCCAATAACGGTTATGCTCTTTTTTTGGAAGCCCACATACCAGTACAGTAACGCCCGTTGGGTGCCAGGATGAACCCCGGTTTGCAGATGCACTTGAAGCTGCCGTCTTCATTGATGCACATCCCGTTCAGGCACATGTTGGTGGTTGTACACTCATCGTGATCTGCAGGACAGACAGACTCGGACACTGGCTTGAGGAACACGGTTCCTCCTTACTGAGCTGGCGTCAAATGCCTCTACGTAATTGAACCATGTGGTCTTGGATTTGACTTTATTTATTTATTTATTTATTTTGAGACAGGGTCTCGCTTTGTAGTTCAGGCTGGCACTGAGCTCACTATGTAACCCAGGCAAGCCTAGAACTCAGCAATCCTCCTGTCTCTGCCTCCCAAGTGCTGGGATGACAGGCATGAGCCACCACGCCCGGCACTGTGGTATGTGGTATTGATTGCTGGTGGGCGTGAGTCACCACGCCCAGCATCATATGTGGTTACCGGGGATTGAACTCAGGACCTTGTGCTTGTGAGACAGGCGCTGGAACCACTGAGCTAACCCTCTGGCCCGTGGATTTGACTTTATTTTGTGAATGTCAACCATGTGACAGCAAATTATATGGAAAATGGAAGAGACCTTTAGTTTAAGGAACATAAGGACTGGTCATTTGACAAGTTCCTATAGTCTTAGCAGCTGGGAGGCTGAGGCAGGAAGATGGTGAGTGTAGGACCATGCAGTTAAATTCAAAGACTGGACTAGACTACACAGTGAGACATTGTCTCAGAAACTGAAAAACCAAGAAACAAAACCAACCAAATCAACAGGAATGTAGGAAAAGAAGGAAATGAGTTGTAGCTCCTGTGAAAACTATGTAAACTATTTGTTTTGAGCACCTGGATAGTTAACATGTTTCTAGTGCTGTTGTTCTGTCAGGAGAGAATAAATAATGCAAGTGAAATGATCGGGACTTTCAACAGTAAGGCTAAGCTATGTGAATAGAGTATTTTTGTGGAATGTTCTACATCAGCCCTGCCAGGTTATCACCATGACCGCAAATTTAAAGAGTCAATTACAATGTAAGCCAAACATTTCCATATTCTCCACATGGGCAGGAGCTTCTCCACCTTGTCAGTGTTTAAATCCCAATGTGCAGTAGGTGCTAGTGAGTATTCAAGCTGTTGAAGAACAGCTACTACTTAGGATTCAATATGCACCACACTGACAGTTTTCAGGAGCAATACATTATGCCTCGCTATGACATTTCTTAAAAACCCTGACCCTTCACTTTAGTAGGCTGTGCTAAATGCACTGCCATCCTTTCTGTCTGAAGAGCTCCATGGCACATGAGGCACAGAGGATCTCAGGGAGACAGATCATAGCTCTAAACAGCCTCAGGAAGGAAGTGGGCATTTCCATACCAACGCAGTTTTTTCCATCAGTAGTCAACTCAAAGCCAGCATTGCAGATGCACTGGAAACTTCCGTCTGTGTTCACACAGCGCCCGTTCTTACAAAGAACCCCATTCTGGATGCACTCATCAATATCTAGGACAATTGAGGACCGTCATGGTTACTTTATAATATGTATGGATTAAAAACAGTAGGATAGCACATTTTTAAACATTTGGTTTATTTTTACATGCAATATCAATTTCATATTGCAGCTTCAGCAAAACTTCCACTGTTCCCCAGATTTTCTTCTTGGACAGGTAGGCCTGAATAATTTTACAGCCCATATAGTGGCTGAAGAGGGAAAGGGCAAAGGAAACAGGTTGTGTGATGAGCCTAAAAGAGGGTCAGGGGTGCAGCTGGAATTACAGGTGCAGCTGTGTTTTGACATAGTGGTTACAGACCTTAAAAAAAGGAAGGACACAATGTTGGCCGAAAGAAAAGTAACTCTAGTATTTCTGAATTAAGACTCATACCATGAAAACTACTGGAGAAAGTTGATTCAAGCAGCTACCCCTGGACGAATAGGAAATGAAAAGAAGACAGGCAGAGGCATCTGGTAAAAGCATCCTGAGATGAATCAGCAGTGAGGTCGGGTCTGGACAGCAGCCCTGAGATTAGGAATAAAGACAATATGGAGCAGGACTGTGTGTGCAGCTCAAAGAAAAGAGCAGTTGAAAATGACTGGGACTCTTAAACTCCGTCCTTTGACAAGGTAATGCTGACCTTTCTCGGAGACAAGAGGCTAAATGAAGGGAAGAAAGAAACTCAAGTTTTCTTGCGGCCAGGGCCACACACTGCCTCATGTATATATCCAAACTCTGTGTATGTTCAAAGAGAGAACCTGAAATTGAAGTGGATTAAAGATCTCAATAATATAACAGATACTAAAAAATATACTAAACTTGCAGGAAGATCACTTAGGTGGAATCTTGAAGACACTGGGGCAGGAAGGACTGTAAGAAATAAACCTCAGTAGCGTGGGAGCTAGCACAAAGAATCAAAACCTAGTATCTCATCTTATTAAAAAGCTTCTGCACAGGAAGAGAAACTACCAGCAGAGTGAAAAGACAACCTGCAATGTGGGTAAAAATTTTTACCAGCTGTTCCTCAGACAAGGACTACTATCTAGACTATATAAGCAACTTAAAAGTCAGACCCCTCCAATTAAAAAAACCCAGTTCAAAAATGACCATCTGAAGTGAACAGATATTTTTCAGATGAAAAGTGTCAAAAAATACGAAAAATTGTTCAGCCTCACTGGTCATTCAAGTGATGCAGATGAAGACAATCCTGAGATTCCACCTCACTCCAGACAGAAGGACGGCTGTCAAAAAACCAACCTGGTCTTCTTTATCCAGAAGAAGATGTGGGCTTTTTAAAATTTTTTATTAAATAAAAGGAGTATTACTTAGTACTATGGAATGAGAAGTTAGAGACATTTATCTTATATGAATGTACCTTGAGGACATATTCATAAGGGAAATGAATAGGACACAGATGTGTAAACAACATATCATTTCTCCCATCCAAGTACTAATCAGACCTGACTCTGCTTCGCTTCCGAGATCAGATGAGATCGGACATGGCAGTGTGAGAAACTGTAGGCATAAATGAGATCTCGATGCATGATAGGCATTGCAAAATAGGAAGAAAAATGTGAAAGGGGGACTGGAGGGAGGGAAGCAAAGAAGAAAAAGAAAAAATTTGATGATAAAAAAGAAAAAATGCAAATAAAACTTACGTATATGGAGGCTGAGGTATGAAGGGAGAGCAGAGGAATGGGAAAAAATAAGAATCAAGATATTCCATATACAGGTATAAATTCTCATTGAGGAATGTGATCATAATGTATATATAAAATGAACTGATAAAGTAAATTTATTCAAAAAAGAACCTGTGTGAACATCATAGAATAAATATGTAACAATGTAACGGCGTTCATTCCACCTTACACCTTATTTTAATAAATTTCCTTTTAACCTCAGCAGTCTTGGTCACGATATTTCACAGCACATTCTCACACGTGAAGGCGAACTGCCTTACCGATGCATGCCTGCTTGGTAGGAGTCCTCTGGAATCCGGCGTGACATTTACAATAATAGGATCCAGGTGTGTTAACACAATCCCCATTAGTGCAGGGATTGGATGTGCACTCATCAACATCTGTGAACAGCAAAAGAAACCATTATAGACTTCGCTCCATTTGTAGAAATGTTTGTTTAAAGTACATTTGGCCCTTCCAAATTTGAGAGCGGGCCTGTTACTGGTAATAGTCTAAATAGCAGAGTATTTATAAATGAATGAAAATTCCTCTCTTCAAATAGAGGCCAGCCTGAAGATTTACAAAAATATTGCCAATTGGAGAATACAAGAGAATTTACTTAACTGAAGAATAATGACTTTTCAATTGGAATAATGCCCAATGATTAAATGCATGAGCTTTGAAAAGAGACAACATGAGTTCCCAGTGGCTGGAACTCATTGTGGCTGGAACTCATTGTCAGCAGAAATTCGGGCAGGTGACGGCCTCACCAAGGGCTAGTACCTGCCGTGTCTGAAGGTATATATCGATACTCTGTGTTGTCACTGCAACTGGACTGATGGGTCACTGAGTTTCTTTATTACATTTTGAGACTCATTTATATAAGTAATTATACATTCAAGGCTTCATTCTGTGGCAACAAACAAGAGGTGGTGAAAACAGGTTTTTTTCATCAGCTTCAGATTTTTTTAAGGTTCTCAGGTTGGTGCAGGGATTTTTTTTTTTTTTTTACATAAAATAAAGATTTGTGGAAACACTAGTTCTAATCTGAAATATGAGAAATTCTTTTCGTCCAAGGTCTACTAAGGCCTGGTTAAATACAAATGCCCCACAGAATTCGGGGACTGCAAATGAGAGACTGAAATGTTGGACTAGGACAATCCCAGAGAAATCAGTTCTGCCAATGTAAGCTTAATTCATATTCTCTTAACAGTGTCCTCTAAATATTACTTTGAATACTGGAAAATTGCATCGCAGGTAATGAGGGCTTAACTATTTGCCATTTTAAGTACATATATAAGCCATTAACAAATACAATTTTAGCTGAATTTGAGAGTAGAACAATACAATCAATTCCCAGGTTTACCATTTTCATAAACACATTAGTCCTTTCACAGATGTTCTCAGACGAAAAGCTGTGCTCTCAACTCACCAACCTCACTGACATAAACACTCTGGCTGAGTGCAATTATGCTCTTGTCAATAAAGAAAAACAAAGCAACATCTCAGAGAGAATAAAATAAAAACAAGAATAACAGAATTAAATGTTTTTTCACTTCATCCAAAGACCTTTCCAGTCCATTAAGACTCACTTACTTTTAAACTTTTGGTTGATAACATCAACTCTACTGAGCCAAAGAAAGGAAGCAAAATGGGAAAAGAGAAAATTCAGATCATTAGCAAGCATATTCATTATAATTAATGGATTTTACAAACATGAAATAGCATTTGGATTCACACTGTTGAAATACGACAGCTAGAAGGGTACTGTAGCTGCCTCTGGGTGGAAGACCCAGTGTGAACCTTGGTTCCACAGAAGAACGTGAGCCCAGACACCAACCCCTGCTCTTCAGGTCCACTCTCTGGGACCCTAGGCACTGCTCAGGCAACCTGCTGTCCCTGTCGGTGTCCCTGGGACAGTCCCACTGCTTATTTTGCTACGCCGCTGCAACTCATTTCTGCCTTCCTGGACCCTTGGGGGCTTCCTCACACTCCAGACCACAGAGGACATGTAAGAGTTCAATCGCCAAAAACTACTAGCGACTTGAATGTTACCTATGGCTGTAAGCCCCCTTCATTACTGTTTTGCTCCTCCCCAAACTGATGGAGAGATTTGAGATTTCAGACTGATCACAAGGTGACCGTGATCACTTCCTAAAACACACATTTCATGTATTCCCTTTGAGTCACACATGCCAGCACCTAAGCAATCATGTTTGTTTTGCCTTTTTTACAGGAACAGAAGCCATTAACTCCTAGTCAATGCACTTTGACTTCTGTGTTTTCATAGGGGACTGAATAAGCAAAATTCGTGGGATTTTAAACTGCTGAAATAAATGAAGGAGCTATAAAATGTTGATTATTAAAATGATTAAATTCTCAAAAAATAGGGTTGAGGAAATATTTGACCTTGAAAAATATTTTACATACAAATTTAGAAGAGACCTTTTAAATTTGCAAGGTCTGTCACATTACCTGTAATACCAAGAAAAACAAGTTATTTCTCATTATTTTAAAAGAAAAGGATTTGAACTGAATTAAATCAAATAACAATAAGACTTATGTAGACACTATGAAAGGTACAGAATTTCACTTTAGAGTATAATTTTCAGGAAAAGGAGAAAAATATGATTAGTAAATGTAATAATTTTCAGGCCTTAAAAATAGTTCTCATAACTGCAAATGGGCCAAACTATCTTTTTTTTTGTCTTTGACCCTTTTAATACAACTACTGTCTTCCAAGTTACACTCTCCCAATAAATATGTAAGAAAGGTTCCAGATAAGAATGGATCCCAGTTTATCATTCCTTAAAATGACAGCACAATTTGAATAGTTGCCACTCTCGTGCGTTACTGCTATGAAAATGTCAGCCAATTATCCTCCTACCTTTCTGAGATGCTAATTTGTACTCTAAGCTCAAAGTGATTGAAAGGTCACATGAAAAGAAGGATAGGATTGAAATTGTCCAGGAGTTATTTTCTGAAAATGTACTACAATATTAAGCTGCACCTCCATGAATATGAGCAGTTAGCCCTGAGGAAGCCTCAATTTTGTGGGGCTGAGTGCCTAAGTCCACCTGGAATGCGACCATTTGCAGCAACATTTGAGTAAAGAGAAGAGAGCTGGGATTCACGTGAACATGGTAGCTAGGCTGAAATGTTATTCCCAAACTGTATCAGAGCAATGGCGGCAGACTTTCTTCTCTGGATTGTACACATGCAGGCTCTGTCACTGTAAGATGCCCACTATGTGCAATTCCTTCCTATCCTTGTGCACCTACCTTGGGGCTAATGCTGCATCACCTTCGGGAGAACTGGAAAAACTCTTCCTAATAATTTCTGGAGGTTTTAGTATTCTAGCAGAATCTTGGTTTAAAGACTGGGTAGCAACATGACAATGAAAAGTTCCTCTTCTTACCAGTGGTTCACAAAGGCACGTTAGAAGTTTTAGAGCGTTAGAATTGTTTTAGGAGAACAAGGTGCACCTCAGTGCATACATGAAAGAAATGGTCTGCCTAAAGATATACTAAAATTTACTTGTTGTTTATATATCATGCAGTGACATCTAAATGACAAACATTAGTGGGACATCAATAGTCAATGGAATTTCAGTTTGATAAAACTTCACTGTGTCTGTAGGTCCAAGAGGGGATATTTTACATATAATATACTTACATTTTCTGATTGGAAAATCATTTCCAGTTTATATCCTTGACATAAATGCATCGGAATTTCAGGGGTTCCTAGAATAACAGCCCGACTCCAGTTGTCTGTCACTTAAGGGAATGATCGCAGAACTGGCAAAGCCAGAGCTGCTGTCCCCGGTCAGATCTTGCACAGCCCATCTGCACAGATGATGTGAGCGGTGCCCAGTGGGCTGCAGGGCCACGCCCAGGAGTCGGAGCTCAGCCCCGCAGTCACGCTGACCCTGGAGTTCAGTGCACGGTATGCAATGACTGGTTTCTCAGCTACCTATTTCTCACACTGTCCTTTACATTCACTGTTCACTTACACCTTTTCAGTTCAATATGGCAAAACTGTGCAGCTGACTTTCTGGAGTCCTGCGTCCAGACTGTTTAACAGAAGACCCGAAACAAGATTTGCTATTTAGAAAATTGTTGGTTGTTCTAATTATGAAACATATATGTGATCATTTGGTAATACTATGGATAAATAACAACTTCAAAGTGGTCCAATTAAAATCCCCTGCTCTCAATATACTATCAAAACTACTAAATACCAAATTTGGTGCAAATTTTGGTTCTCACTGTATTTGACTTTCCTGCTTAATTTGGTATCTGTTATTTCTTTTGAAAATGTACTATCAGCTTTAGTGATATAACCTTTCTAGATTATTTTGCTATCTTTCCAAAAGTATGATTAAGTTTTCTTTATAGGGCTTACATGTTGCTCTTCCACAGGATTCCAGCTGCAGTACTGATACCTTTTCACATCATTCAGCCTGGATAACAATTTCACCCTCACTGTCCTAAATGTTGTTGACTCCAGAACCCTGAAGTGTGAATAGCATTGTTAGCATCAGACCTCTACAATCAATTGCCTGACATTGAAGCTCCACATGTCCAGAATAGCTCATTGGTTCCCACTCTGCATACTCTGCCACATGGTAATGATACCACTGTATATCCAATTTTTCTCAGCTAGAAACTTGGGGAATCATTCTAGTCTCCTACTCTCTAACTGCCCACAAGTAATATCATGAGTTCCCATTAAATACCTATAGTACAGTCCCCTACATATTTGTAGAATCATTCTGTTGTTCTGCAATCCTACATCACTATTGTGATAGTTTCCCACCTCAACTTACAAAAATTGTCTAAATGGCCTTTCTATTTCATGTTTTTCATTGCTGGAATCCTTACACCGAAACAAATTTATGTTCCTGACCAAGATGGGTTTAGTCTTCTTCCTTAAAATACAAACGAGTGATAACACACATGAAGTTACAGTTTTAAAGAAACTTGGTATCAAGTACCACAGATGTCTAAGAGATGGGAACAACCATGGCAGGAACCGTGACTATATCAGCTGCAGCCTGGACAGAGGCTCCAGCCCTAGTGTAGGAAGAAGAAACCCAAGCAGAATGCACCAATTTCCTAGGGTGGCAGGAAAACAGCAGAGTCCAAATACAAATCACCGTTGTTTACAGTATTAGAGCAGGAGAGCTGCATAGAAGAAGAACTCAGGAAATGCTGTGGATCCCTGCTCCAGTGCTCAGCTGAACAGATGAGCACTTGCGCGTGAGGAGCCAAAGGAAGAATTATGCAAAAACACATCAGAGGTCAGAGTGGAAGTATGTCTCTCCCATCCAGCCAACTGGTACACCTCAGGACAGTGTGCAGAAGGACCGTATCTCAGCAGCAGAGTAGACGCTGGATTATACACTGCTGTGGTTCTGTGTAATGTCTTAAATGGAAGACTAGAAAGGGTCAAACTATTTCTAAGGAACATAATATATTCCAGAATAAAGCTCAAGAATATTGGTAGGGGATGCGAGGGTGATCTGGCTGTGACATCTGTTACCCCATCGACTGCCAGGGCTGATTCAGCTGATCTGTCTGGCTAGGCTTGTGTTCCCTCCTCCTTCACACTCCATGTGTGTTCCTCCCCAAGCTGCGTGCTTATTCGAGGAGGATGACCACCCCTGACAGAGGAGGACTGTTTGCTTTGTCAAGGGTATACGAGTAGCTGCACTCTTAGCTGTACTAGAATGTTCAAACAAGTGCTCAAACATATCGATAGGACTACAAAGATACCAAGTTTTCAGCAAAGGAAAATTCGTAATAGTATCCAGCTAAAGATTAACAAGCACATAAAGAAGCAGGAAAAAGGTCCATGTCACAGAGATGAGTCCAACAACCACAAGCCATCCCACATCTGACACAGATGTTTCACTTAGCAGAGGAATTTATGAAACAAGTGTTACAACTGAAGTTATATACTCAAATGCTAAAGCTTGAAAATACAGTACCAGAGATGGATACATAAGAAAGATCCTAACTGAGCTTTAAGAGATGAAATAATACATTTGGATGGCATTAATGCCAGATTAATCACGAATTAGAAAAATTATGTGGTCTTGAAATCAATAATACAATAATCTAAAAGGAAACATAACAATATAGACTCAAAGTAAAGACTCAAAGTAAATCACGTTGGTTTGTACTTAAAGAAAACAAGCAAAAAGAAAAATTACTTCAAGTAAATGTAAGGCAGAAAATGGCAAGAATCAGAGTGCAGACCAATGAAATAGAAAAAGAATAGAAAATAAAGATAGTTATTTGAGATCAGTTGTTAAACCTTGAACTAGACTGATCCAGAAATATTAAAATGGAAAATACACAAATTACCAACATCAAAGGTAGTATCATACAAATTCCACAGGAAAAGTAAGGAGCTAATAGGAGCAAGTAAGAGGAAATTAGCAAATCCCTTTTTTTTTTTTTTTTTTTGGAGACAGGGTCTTGCTTTGTAGTTCAGGCTGGCCCTTAGCTCACTATGTAGCCCAGGCAAGCCTGGAACTCAGTGATCCTCCTTCCTCTGTCTCCCAAGTGCTGGGATTATAGGCATGACCACTGTGGTATGTGGTATTGATGGCTGGTGGGCGTGAGTCACCACACCCGGCATTATATGTGGTTACCAGGATTGAACTCAGGACCTTGCGCTTATGAGGCAGGTGCTGGAACCACTGAGCTAAATCTCTGGCCCAGGCAAATTCTTTTAAAGACATAAAACCGAAGCTCAGCTAGGAAGAAACAATCCCAATAGCTCTATAGTGATCAATAAATTCAACTTGTGAAATATCTAGGAATCATCCTAACAAAGGAGGTAAAAGACCTCTACTCTGAAAACTATAGGACTCTGAAAACTGAGATAGAAAAGGAAACCAGAAAGTGGAAAGATATCCCTTGTTCCTGGGTAGGAAGAACCAACATCATCAAAATGGCTATACTCCCACAACCACTATACAGATTCAATGCAATTCCAATTGAAATTCCAATGGTATACTTCACAGAGGTAGAGAAAATAATACAAAAATTCATCTGGAACCACAAGAAACCTAGAATAGCAAAAGCAATTCTAAGCAACCACGGCATGGCAGGGGGTATTACAATCCCCAATTTAAAACTCTACTATAAAGCCTCTGTGATAAAAACTGCATGGCACTGGCAACGTAACAGACCCGAGGACCAGTGGAACAGATTAGAAGACCCAGAAACAACTCTGGATACACTAAGCCACCTTATCTTTGACAAAGGAGCCAAACATCCCCAATGGAAGAAAGAAAGCCTCTTTAACAAATGTTGCTGGAAAAACTGGGCTTTAGCCTGCCCAAAGCTAAAGCTAGACCTATCTCTTTCACCATGTGCAGAACTAAACTCACAATGGATTAGAGACTTAAACATTAAAACAGAAACAATAAGCCTGCTGGAAAACAGGCTAGGTAAAACTCTTGGAGACATTGGCTTAGGCAGAGACTTTATGAATAACACCTCTATAGCACAAGAACTAGCAGAAAGAATCAACAAATGGGATCTCATCCTACTGAAAAGCCTCTGCATAGCAAAAGAAGCTGCTGGCACTGCTAAAAGACAACCAACAACATGGGAAAAAGTCTTTACTAGCTGTTTATCAGACAAAGGGCTATTATCGACAATATATAAAGAACTCAAACAGATCAGCCTCTCCAAGTTTAAAGACCCAATTCAAAAATGGGCATCTGAAATGAACAGACACTTTTCAGAGGCAGAAGTCAAAGCAGCCAAGAAGCATATGAAGAAATGTTCAACATCACTGGTCATTCAAGAGATGAAAACAACACTGAGATTTCATCTCACTCCACAAAGAATGGCCACTATCACAAAATCAACCAAGAATGAATGCTGGTGAGGCTGTGAGGAGAAAGGAACCCTTCTCTAATGTTGGTGGGATTGCAGAGTTGTGCAACCATTGTGGAGATCCGTGTGGAGAGTCCTCAGAAAACTAGGACTAGGGGTCCCATTTGACCCTGCTATCCCCTTTGCTAGGAATATACCCAAAAGAATTTAAAAACTCACATTGGAAAGACAGATGTACACCCTTGTTCATAGCAGCTCAGTTCATGATAGTCCAATCTTGGAAACAACCCAAATGCCCATCAACTGGAGAGTGGATAAAGAAGATGTGGTTTTATTAATAAAATGGAGTATTATTTTGCTATAAAGAATGACAAGATTGATCCATTTAGGTGCAAATGGAGACACCTGGAGGTTATACTAATAAGTGAAATCAATAGATTACAGATAGGCAAATTCCTTATCTTCTCTTTGACATGAACACCTGCAGATGCAAATGTGCTCTAGAAAGTATGACAGCTTTTATAGAGTGGGAAATTTCCATAGGAAATTTGGTGTGGGAATGTAATGAGGGGAAGGAATAAATATGATATAGAAAGAAAATAAAAGAGTATGTATAAAGGGGGTGGGGAGGGATATGGGTAAAAATGAGAATTAACTTGTGTCATACACTGGTACAAATTCCTCAATGTTATACATGATTGTGAGATGTATATAAATTGTACCAATAAAGAATTCAATTAAAAAATGAAAAAAAAATTCAACTTGTATCTACAATCTTTTCACAGACATATCTTCCTATATAGATGGCTTCAATGATAAATTCTACCAAGCATTTAAGGCAGAAATAATTCAATTCTACACAAACTCAAAGAATTTGAAACGGTGAGTACTATACCCAATTTACATACACTATGAGACCAGTGTGACAATGACAGCAGACCAGACAAAGCCCTAGGGCAAGAACAACATCATCATTCATGAACACAGCTGCAAGTTTCTAAAACATTTTTTAGCTCATCAAATCCAACAACATATAAAAAGAAGAAAACATCATCATCAGAGAGCATATCCCAGCAATTAACCATATGAAATTAAAAAAGAAATTTAAATGCTTATCGCAGTAGAAACAGACAAAGATTTTGACAAAATCCAACATCTACACCAGAAAGAAATTTCACCAGACCAGAAACAGGAAAAAAGATTATATTTAAGAAACATATCTAAGGATATACTTAATGGTGATGAACACTTTCTTCCTTAGCTCAGAAAGAGAACAGGGATATCAAATTCCACTGCCTTGCTATTTGATATTTTAACCAGAGAAATAAGGAGGAAAATAAATACAAGATATTCATATTGGAGAGAATATTCAAAATTATCTGAATGGAAAAGAGCAAGGGATCATGAGAAATCAATTCAACAGCTTCTAGATGACTCAAAGATAAATAACATAAGATTGATTGGAGTCACTGAGGAAGCAGGAGACAGTGTAAAAGACATAAAAAAGCTACTGTCAGAGATAGCAACAGAAAACTTCACAGGAAAAGACATAGACATACAGATAAATGAG
>PVIC010005524.1:0-33356 GCA_004025085.1 Thryonomys swinderianus
TCAGTGGTTCCAGCACCTGCCTCGCAAGCGCAAGGTCCTGAGTTCGATCCCCAGTAACAACATACAATGCTGGGCGTGGAGACTCACGCCCACCAGCAATCCATACCACATACCGCATACCACAGTGCCAGGTGTGGTGGCGCACGCCTGTAATCCCAGCACTCGGGAGGCAGAGGCAGGAGGATTGCTGAGTTCGAGGCTTGCCTGGGCTACATAGTGAGCTCAGGGCCAGCCTGAACTACAAAGTGAGACCCTGCCTCAAAAAAAAAAAAAATTTTTTTTTTTAAACCAGTCCCTTGTACCATGTGTTTTTTTTCCTCCCTTGGACCAGCTGACCATGCACTGAACCCTCCTACCATGAGCAAAACAAACCTCTTTTCCTTTAAGTTATAGGCACCAGATATTTTGTCCCACAGTAGGAAAGCTGACTGAAATACAAGATCAGGCCTGGCAGTCTGGAGGGGTGTGGAGGAGCTCTGCCCCACCTGGAAAATGAAGCATAGGTGGGAAGCAGACATTTGGCATTTCCTGTCTAGGTACCTGAGCACAGCCAGAGTCCAGGTGAGCCAGCCTGAGGCCTGAGATTAGGACATGGCCCACTACAGGGGCAAGTGGGTGTGGCCTGTCAGTCATGAGGTCTAGGCCCAAACTCGGCACGTGACCAATCAGAGAGTGCGATCTTCTGGTGTCAGGATGGGGCGCAAAGGACTGTGGGCAGTAATTTTGTGGCCACTGCAAATTCTTTGAGTGGCCCCGAGAGCACTCTATAGTGCATACTCCTTTACCTACCTTTAATAAATGTAAAACCTCACACCTTTTGTGTGTTTTTTGTCTTGTTCTTTGTCCAGGACAAGAAACTGGGAAGCATCAGCAGCTCAGATCCCGGTAACAAACCTCCCTGAGACTAAGGCTCAGCCTAGAATGGACTGTTTCCAGCAGGGGGCCCAGCTCCTCTCACATGCTGCGACACCCTCCCCCAGTTTTGGGAATTGAACTCAGACCCTTCTCATGGAGCTATATCCTCAACCCTTCTCTTTCCTGAGACCAGGTCTCCCTCAGGTCGCTAAACTGCCATGCCTCAGCTTCCCCCAGTGCTGGGATTACAGGTGTATGCCGCTGTGCTCACTTCACGGGCTCTGAAAACAGATTCACCTTTTGCTGGGCCTGCCGAGCTGCAGCTGCGCTTCCTTAGCTGCAAAAAGGAGCAGTACTCCTCACCCACTCTCTTTTCCAAGCGTGTGTTCTTTCCCTGCCCTTGCTTACTATCTTCCTTCGGCCTGAAACAAATATCCAAAGCTCTCCTCGCATTGTGGTAAGCATTGCACAGACTCGAATGGGTACCGGCATCCTCCCCATTCTACGTGCCGCGTCGCAGGCTGACAGAAGGGAAGTTAAGGTCACACAATCGGTTTGTGGCAGAACTGGGATTAGATTCTACGTGAATCCAAGGCCTAAGACCTAGAAGCTATGATCTCTCCGTCGTTGAGTTCTCAGTGCCTGCTTGATTGGCTTCTCTCCCCATTCCTGCTCCCTGGAGGTCTCTGAGGAAAGGTTTTTCTGTTTTGTTTTTACTCAATTTATAATGGTCTGGACGATGTGATGCGGAAGGTGACCACTAGGTGGCGCCAGAGCACCGCCCAGCCTGAGTCACAGCAAGCCTGACCTTTTTTTCTTGTCCTACGGGTTCAGCTCTCTACCCCATCCGAATTGGGAAGAGATTGGCAGTTTAGTGGTTGGAGATCTGAGGGATGTAAAACAGATTTTCCCAGGCCTCGAGTCAAACAGAGGACTAAAAATGTTTCTCTGAGAAAGATTAGGATTAGGAAATAAAACCTGCAGCAAGCTCTCCCTCTGCACCGCGTTCATTTTTTGTGCAGAGGCCAAAACGCACAACTCTGTAGTCTTAGCGGAAAGGACCCCAAGCCAGCCACAACGGACGAACAGGTGTGTGCTGATAGGGAAGACTGCGTGCCTGCGAGCCCAGGAGCACCCGAGGGCTGATGAAGGCCGAGCAGAGTTTGAGATGGCCATTTAGCCTGTGCCACCCTCGCGCGTGGACTTGGTGTTCATAGGCCCCCAGGGGATGAAGGATTGTCACAAAAGGTGTGGGGTCGCATTCGTACAGATTGCAGTACCGAGAATCCCAAGCCAGGCGTGTGTCTACAAGAGAAGCTGAGCCAGGAAGATGGCGAGTTCCAGCCTCTGACTTAGCAAGAGCCTGTCACAAAATATAAAAATAAAATAAAAAGGGTTGGCGATGTACCTCAGTGACAGAGTGCTTGCCTGGCCTATGCAAGGCCCTGGGTTCAATCCCCAGTACTGCAAGGAAAGAAAATTTAAAAGCTCCCTCCCGTGCCTCACCCCAAAAATAATCAGTTTTGAAAACTAGAGATAAAAATGCCAAATCTAGCTGGGCGTGGTGGCTCACATCTGTAATCCCAGCACTCGGGAGGCAGAGACAGGTGGATTGCTGAGTTCAGGCTTGCCTGGGCTACATAGTGAACTCAGAGCCAGCTTGAACTACAAAGCGAGACCCTGTCTCAAAAAAAAAAAAAAAAAAAAAAAAGTGCCAAGTCTAATCAGCCTGCCCTGCCGGGTAGAACTGTAATAGAAAAAGCTAAGAAGTCCTTCAGTTCACAAAACTAGCCCTTAAGTGAATGCAGGACCCAAAGCGGTTAAACATTTGATAAGAAACAGCCTTTTAAGTTCCCACAAGGACTTTCAACAGCAGAGAACACGACTAACATGGGTCTCAAGAGCACTGGGCTGGGGCTGGGCGCGGCGTGTGCTAGAGCGCATGCTTGACGTGCGCTAATAAAACACCGGGGAATCGCCGTGCAGGCCTCCCAGAACCTGCCAGCGGGAAGCAATTAAGCTTTGATCCCTCAGCAGATGCAAATTTTTTTTTTTCTTTCAGCATGGAAACTGAATCCAGGACCTTCACACAAAACCACGCCCCCAGACCTTTTTAATTTTTTTAAATGTCAAGACAGGTTTTCATTAAATCACTAAATTTCCCAGGCTGCTTCAAGTCACAATCCTGCCTCAGTCTCCCAGGGTGCTGAGATTATAGGCGTGCAGCACCACGTACTCTCCCTCTTTTTTGTCTGTTCTGACCATCAATGGACTCTGTTGAGGGTGAATCTTCTTCGCTCAGTCCACAGATTTAAATGCTAAACTCTTGCAGGAACTGCCTCGCACACACGCATGCTCAGAATAACGTTCCAGCAGCTCTCCGAGGGTCCTTAGCGCAGTCAGCTGACAAGAAACCAACCATCACTCTCACGGATACGTAGTTAACCTGTCTCCTTCTCATGATTATGCCGTTTATGTGTTGCCTCAATTATAGGTCTGACACATAGCAAATCTCAAAAAAATTGGGGGGATGAAGAGTTTAGAGATAGGGTCTTGCTGTGTCATCCAGGGTGGCCTTGAACTTGTATAGCCCAGGCTGGCTTTGAACCTGCTTCAGCGCTAGGACCACAGGTGTGTGCCACATGCTCCACTTAAATGAAAATTTAAAAATGGATTTCAACCAGGTGTGGTGGCTCACGCCTGTAATCCCAGCACTCGGGAGGCAGAGACAGGAGGATTGCTGAGTTCCAGGCTTGCCTGGGCTACATAGTGAGCTCAGGACCAGCCTGAACTACAAAACGAGACCCTGTCTCCAAAAAAAAAAAAAAAATGAATTTCAGTCATGGTCTCCGGACTAACTCAGTTTATTAAGCCTGGAGAAACTTTCTGGGTGTTTTGTTTTGCCTGTTTCTTTTCTGGTGTTGCTGCATCTGAGCTGTAGGTTCTGCGAGTGCTCAATCACGAGGCTGCCCCTGAACTACAACGTCAGCCTTAGGGAGGCTTCTGGGGTAGACCCTGTAGGACCCACAGGGAGAGCCACACCGCTGCAGGAAGCAGAGAAATGCCCAGGGCAGAGAGCATGCTCACTACCTTGCTTTGGAAATAAAAGGAAAAGGAAGAGAGAAAAAAACCCAGAAAGGTGTTGGGGACACAGTTCAGTGGTGCCACACCTGCCTGGCAAATGCCACGTCTTTAGTTTGATTTCTAGAGCCAGATATAAATGAATGAATGAATGAAAGGAAAGGAAGAAAAAAGGAAAGAAGGAAAGAGAAAAATGACAGAGAAGCTCAAGGTGGGCCAAGGACCCCTGAGATAAAGGTACAAAAAGGATCTCCAGCAAATTCATTCATTCTCTCTTCCTTTTTTTTTTTTTTTTTTTTTTTTTGCTATAGTGGACATCAAACTCAATGTTTTCACACTGAGTTGCGTCCCAGCTCTTTTTATTTTTAGTTTTACTTTGGACACAGGTTTGGTTGAGTCACTATGTTTTCCAGCCTGGGTTTGACCTTGCAAACCATCTGCCTCAGTCTCCCAGAGTGCTGAGGTTACAGGATGAACCTGGCTGAATACAGGTTTTTTTTTTTAGACAGGGTCTTGCTTTGTAGTTCAGGCTGACCCTGAGCTCACTATGTAGCCCGGGCAAGCCTCGAACTCAGCAATCCTCCTGCCTCTGCCTCCCAAGTGCTGGGATGACAGGCGTGAGCCACCACGCCCTGCTGAATACAGGTTTTTTTGAGAGTTGATATCGACACATTCTGTCACTACAGTCCTCCCAGCTTCCCCAGAGTTCAGTACACTTCTGTCTTTCTTTTCTCCTGCGTGCCAAGGGTCACCGCTGGCATCTGGGCATGCAAGGCACAAGTTCTACCACTGAGCCGCACGCTCAGCCCTTCTTGTTTTATTTTGCAACTGAGTCTGGCTAAGTGGCTCAGGCTGGTCTTGAACCTGTCATTTTCCCACCTCAGTCTGAGTGGTTGGGGTTAAGGTGGGCCCCATCTCACCTGGCTTCCACGCTTCTGACTGAGCCCCAGGCCCAGATAGGAGCCCTGGGGAGGCAAAGATTGCACCTATTTTGTCCACTGTGATAGGAGCCTGGCTTAAGAAGGCACTTGCTCAGTGATACATGCCTAAACTGGGTTGGATTCTACTCCTGGTAAAGGTGGAGTAGTTTCTGTCTATCACTCCTTAGATAAAATGATAAAGTCTGTTCACAATATTTAATGACCAAAAATGAACTCAATTAAGGCACAGAAAAGTGACCCACAGCAAATAAAAACTGGCAGAGAGATTACTATTTAAAGCAAGAAATCCACACAGGGTGTGATTCACATTTACATGGATGTTCTGCCAAAGAAAATTCCTGTCTTCACAGCACAGAAAAGGTAAAATTCAAAGAGAAATTCAGACTCTTACTGGTCTGATGAAACAAAGAACCAAGTTCTGGGCTGCAGTGGTTGAAACTGAGGGAGAAGCCCCTGACGTGAGCCACACAGAGGACAAGCCAGACTCTTCACTTAACCCCCTCAGATCCTTGGCCACACCTGGACTGCCTGGTCCAGGGAACCCAGGAGAAGCCAAGCACTGGAAGGGTGAAATTTGTGACCACAGATGTTATTTGCTGCTCCTTCAAGGGAATTCCAGTTCTGCCAAGTAGTAAGGAGTCGGTAAAGGGCATCCCATGAGAGCTGGATGTCATGAATTACACATCTGTAATCCTAGCACTTGGGAAGCTGAGGCAGGAGGGTTGCCATGAGTTCAAGGCCAGCCTGGGCTGTACAGTGAATTCAAGACCAGCCTGAATTACACAGTGGGACCCTGTTTCAATCAACCAACCAGCCAATAGTTTCTTATGAAAATAAATTACTTTCATTCTTTTCTTTTGAAAAAAAAAAGTCATTGAACTCATTAAAACAAAATCATTAACAATGTATTGTGCGATTTAAAACATGTACAGAGGGCTGGAGGGTTAGCTCAGTGGTTCCGGCCGGTGCCTGCCTCACAAGCGCAAGGTCCTGAGTTTGATCCCGGGTAACCACATATAATGTTGGGTGTGGAGACTCATGCCCACCAACAATACTACATACCGCAGTGCCAGGCGTGGTGGCTCATGCCTGTAATTCCAGCACTCGGGAGGCAGAGACAGGAGGATTGCCGAGTTCAAGGCTTGCCTGGGCTTCATAGTGAGCTCAGGGCCAGCCTGAACTACAAAGTGAGACCCTGTCTCAAAAAAAAAAAAAAAAAAAAAAAACCATGTACAGAAATAAAATACATGTCAAAACAATGCAGTGAAGAGAAGTGTGGGAATGGAATAATATTCCCGAAAAGTTCTTAGCGTGTATAGAGGTGGCACAATATTACTGCTAGGTAGACTATGGAATAAGTATTCCTATCATAACACTAGGTAAACCACTAGAAGAGAATACAAAGAGAAAGTTGTTAGAATACTGATAGAGGAGACTAAATCAAGTTTGTTTTTTTTTTTTTTGAGACAGACTCTCGCTTTGTAGTTCAGGCTGGCCCTCAGCTCACTATGTATGTAGCTCAGGCAATCCTCAAACTCAGCAATCCTCCTGCCTCTGTCTCCCGAGTACTGGGATTACAAATTAGAGCCACCAAGCCGGCATTTGTGGTATGTAGTACTGATTGCCGGTGGTTGTGAGTCACCACAGCTGGTATTGTATATGGTTACTGGGGATCGAACCAGGGACCTCGCGTCTACTAGGCAGGTGCTGGAACCACTGAGCTACATCTCTGACCCCAGCCCTTTTTATATTTGATTTTTTTTTAAAGAATAGAAAAATTTGGCCAGAGGTTAACCTCAGTGGTTCTGGCGCCTGCCTAGTAAGTTCAAGGTCCCTGGTTCAATCCTGATAACCAAATACAATATTGGGCGTGGTGACTCACACCCACCAGCAGTCAGTACCACATACCACAGTACCAGGCATGGTGGCTCAGGCCTGTAATCCCAGCACTTGGGAGGCAGAGGCAGGAGTGCTGAGTTTGAGTCTTGCCTGGGCTACACAGTGAGCTCAGGGCTTGTTGTATTGTTGTATGTGGTTACCAGGGATCAAACCAGGGACCTTGCGCTTGCTAGGCAGGCACTGGAACCACTGAGCTAAATCTCAAGCCCTGGTTTGTTAAATTTTATGAAAATTACATTCTGATTTAATTAGAATTTCACATCTTTGCAACATTGAGTTTCCCTATCCAGGAACGTGGGTATATGATTTATTCTGGGTCTCCCTGGTCATTCATGCCCCATGGAACTGGCCAGAAGCTTTAGTCCCATGTCTTAGAGTTGAAAGCCTTTTCTAATACTGTATTCTCTGAGTTTTCTCTGTCTTTAAGCTTCATCTACCACTGAACTGAGTTAACTATAATATCAAATGTGATTGGCTGTATTTTCCAAAGTTGGCTGCACATGTGTGTGTATTCTATCCCCATGTTCTTTTTTTTTTTTTTTTTTTTTTGAGACAGGGTCTCACTTTGTAGTTCAGGCTGGCTCTGAGCTCACTATGTAGCCCAGGAAAGCCTCAAACTCAGCAATCCTCCTGCCTCTGCATCCTGAGTGCTGGGATGACAGGCGTGAGTGCTGGGATGACAGGCCTGAGCCACCACGGCCGGCACTGTGGTATGCAGCATTGATGGCTAGTGGGGGTGAGTCTCCACACCCAGCATTGTACATGGTTACCGGGGATCGAACTCAGGACCTTGCGCTTGCAAGGCAGGCGCCGGAACCTCTGAGCTAACGCGCTGGAACCTCTGAGCTAACCCTCCGGCCCCCCATGTTCTTTTTGAAATGTGATGCTGATGCTTCTTATCCAAGAAATCAGGTCTCTGTTCCCTCATACAGAACCTGGACAGAACTTTGTGACTGTCTGCACCAAAAGAACACAGTGAAGACAAAGCTATCTGGTTTCCAAGGATAGTGTTATGGCTTATATCTAGATGTCCCCTCAAAAGCCTCATGTGGTTATAGTTGGGGTTTATTGGAAGTGACTGGATCTAAGGTGTGTGATGCTGGGATTGATTTATGGTATGATGCTAGAATTAAGTGTCCCACCCTGGGTATGAGTGTTACCTGCCCTAAGGGCTAGTAGCCTGGATAGAATAAAAGGGACAGAAAGAGGGCTGCTATTTTCACTTGTGGCTCATTGCTTAGGTATTTTTCTGCTTGCTGCCTTGCTGCCTTCTGCCCACCATAACTGGTTCTCCTCTGCCATGGCACCATGCCTTGGAGCCGGGCAAATATGAACTGAAACCTCTAAAACTCGTGAGTTAAACAAACCCTTCTTCCTTTGACTTGGTGTCAGCTATTTTGACAGTTCTCTGTTTGGAGTCTCTCTCTCTGTCTCTGTCTCTTTGTGTCTCTCTCACTCTCTCTGTCCCACCCCCACTCAGCTGGTAAGTAATAAGTTCAGTGATTTCCAAGTTACCAGACAGAAGAGACCTCATTGAAAGTCCAGAAAGGGGAAAGAACTATCCAAGAAATCCCAGCTGATGGAATTTCCCAATGTATAAATGAAGACACGCTCTAGACAGAAGGCCAACAACCATCTGACCATAACCATGTAACTAACCCGAAGCCAGAACCAGCCAGCAGAGCCATTCCTGAATTCTTGATGAAGAAATTACTTTAAGTAAGTATACCAATGTATGCTGTCCAAATTTGAAGCTCATCCCCTTTCCATAATTTCCACCAAAACAAAGAACTTACCTGAGACTTTATGTGTCTGGCTCACAATAAAGTTGAATTTGAACATTCTAGTTCTAAATAGTCCTTAACTACCTAACCCCATGACCCTTGCCCATGTCCACCATCCTTCCCTCCCCTCTCTCACTGCCTTCTCTTCTCACGAGCTCCAAATTCTTCCCCACTCTGTTAGACAAAGCAACTACATTCTCTGTGCATTTTCTCCCAAATGCAGCTCAGAAACTACCTTTCAAAGTTCAAGGCTCTGTGCTCATTTGCCCACTGCAGCTGGACTTTTTGCAGTTCAAAAGCATGTTTCTTTATTTTTTCAGACAGTCTTGCTGTGAAGGCCAGGCTGGCCTTGAACTCACAGCAATCCTCCTGCCTCAGTCTCCCCAGAGTTGGGAGCACAGGCATGTGGCACCTTGTGCAGCTTCTTTGGCCATTTAAGTTGATCTGCTTGCGCTCAGCTTTCTCATACTGCGTGCAGGCCTGGTGCAAAAGTGTGGCAAGCCCCTACTGTGTGCTGGTCCTCTGCTAAGCACCTTACAAGCGTCCTCCCACTCAATTTCTATCAAACCTTTTTAAGACTGAGACCGTTATAATCCTCTTTTTACAGTTAAGGAAACAGTCTTCACATATGTAGTTTACCCTGACAGGGCGAGACTCCAAAGCACTGTATCAGTATGGCTTGGTGAATGCAAAGGAAGGGACTTTAGACAACATTCTAGACAGGTAGGTTTTGGAAATTCCTCTGAGCAAGGTGTAGTTCACTGGGAAAAGACATCAGTGGTTCTAGCCAGGAGCAGGCCCGGTTGTCTCTGGAGAGGAAGGAGTCGATGGGGTCAGGAGGTGGGGGGGCTGGACAGACCCCGTGGAATCCTCGGACCCGGGCCCAGGAGAGAGAGTACTCAGCCGGGCCCAGGCTCAGGGTGACACAGGGAGAGTGATGCGGTTGGTGGGGGGAGCTGGGCTCTGGAGTCAAGCTGGAGGGTGACTTCAGGCGGCCCCCTGCCTCCTCCCAGAGAAACCAGACTCTAGCCTCAGTCCTGGACCCCGCCGTCTCTCAGATTTCCGGGCGCCGGGCTTCCGCAGGACTGAGGCGAGGACCCGGGAACCGAAGGTGGGCGCTGGCGGCCGAGGCGCGGGGCGGAGCTGGCGGAGGGCTCGGCCTCCCTCCCCGGCCGGCGCACTCAGGTGACAGACCCGCCGCCCCCGCCCCGCCCCGCCGCATATTCGGGACGACCGGCCCGCGGCGACGCAGAGCCAGCAGCCCGCTGTCGGTGCGCGTGGACCCGGCCCCACCACCGCGGACCCCGCCGCGCGCCATGGCCGCCGCTGCTCCCCGAGGCCTCCTCGTCCTCCTTCCAGTGCTCGGGCTCGCGCTGGCGCAGGTCGTAAGTCCCGGCACCACTGGGGGCACGGTGCGGGTTCCTCTGCAGACGCCCGCTCGCCCGGGGGCCGCCAAGGACAGCCTCGGGCGCGGGACCCTCGGGGACGGCCACACCGCGCGCGGCGCCGCGCCGGAGAAGGAGGTGGATGCGCTGGGAGCCAGGCGTCCGCTCGGGGCTCGGCCTTGCCCAGATAGGCAGCGCGGGGCCGGGCTGGCGCCCCGTCCTGGCAGCCCGAGAGCCCAGGTGGCGGCGGAGACAATGGTGCCATTCACGCGGCTGCCGAGCCCCCGCCCCGCCGCCTCCGGGGGCCCCGACTCCAGCCAGACGCCGCTGTCCGTGCGCGGGGCCTCGGGCGGGCTGGGGGGACCCGGCGCGCAGGATCCAGGGCGCAGCTCGCCGCGGGGCGCCGGCCTCACGCTTCCGGGGCCCTAGTCCCCACCGGACCCCCGCTGGGATCGCAACTGGCCCCTAACAGCGCCGCCCCGCGCAGGACGAGGCGGCGGTGCTGGAACTCGGGGGACTAGGGGACCCCGCTCCCGCTCCGGCTCCCTGAGCCTCCCCACCTTCCCGTCGGGTTTTACGGACTCCAGGGAAAGGAGATGCCTGCTCAGCTCCGATCCCTCCTACTGTTCGCCTAAAAATGATAAGACAGCTGCTTTCATCGAGGGCCGAAGTGGGCTGGGCGCCGCCTCGCGCGCCGTCTGGGATTTCCGCAGCCGTCACCATCGACGACTACCCCTCTCCATTCCCCCCAGACGGCACTAGAAAGAAAAAAGTCGGCCGACCTAGTGAACGTGGATCCGCAGTCTTTCCTCACCCTTGGCCTGAGGTTCCCAATGGCACCGGCCTCGGAGTTCTGAGTATTTAATAAGATAACCGTGCACAGTACACACGGGACACTTTGGCTTCTCCGTGCGCGGGAGTTCGCTGCTCCTCGCGGAGCCCCCTTTCACGAAGGGAGCGCTGCCTCCGAGACCCCCTCCCAGGGCCACCAGCAACCCCGGCAGGCCCAGTTAGCCCCCCACACTGAGCGTTTCTCCCCTGTGTGTGTTTTCAGAAAGGTCCGCCTGGAGAGCCGGGTCCTCCGGGCCTCCCAGGGCCACCGGGAATGCCTGGATCGGATGGCATCGACGTGAGTTCTAAACTTGGGACCATTGGGGAGGGAGGGCAGCCGCTGACAAAGGCAAACTTTGTGAGCGCTCGGGTTGGCCGCCTCGAGATGTAGTGTCTTGTGTCTCCAGTGGGCGGCGCCAGCCAGCACTACAAGGAGCTTGTTTGTTCAGCAAAAACCTCAAACTAGCCGTGAAATGCAGAGCCGGTTACAGTCACCCGGGGACAAGGGACCGCTGTTCGGTCTACCAGCCACTGCTCACAGACAGTCCTTATCTCCCTTTCCTTCTTGGGTAGAAGACGCCCTAACTTCTTCAGGATGGAAGGGGGGGCTGGCCAGACCACTGACCAGCTCCTGCCTCCTCCCTTTGCGTTTTCTCCGATTTAGAATCAGCTGGGCTTGTTCCTTGCGCTCTGCCCCAGTGAGGATTAAATACCTCATTCTGGAGGCTCCCCAGGAGCTCAGCACCATGTTTACCGTCTGAACAGACTTCCATTCATCCCGGTGCCTCCTTCCCAACATAGGAGCCTGGCCCCCCGCCAGGGCTGAGCCGGCTGGGGCCGCCCTGGAGCTGAATCTGACTGAATCTGACTCCACTAGCCCGGCCCATCTTCCGCCAACGGTCCTTTGTCACTCAGAATGAGGTCCTTCCCTCTCCAGGAGCATTTCAAGTCTTGCCCCTTATTGGCCCCTGTGGGTCCAGCCTCTGCTTTTCCTACCCACAGTCCCGAGCAGAGCCGTCACCCACCCCTCAGCTTTCTCTAAAAGCTCCAGCCTTCTTCCTGCCCTGATCCGAGGGGCCACCCTCTTCCAGCTCAGAGCCGCAGCCCCATTCCGTGGGCCTCATAGTGGTCCCTTTACCAACATCAACATGTTGAAAACCCGCTCGTATGGAGACAGCCCCCTCCCTGGCAGACTGGGGCTGGGTTTAAGACCCTTACAATTGTTTTTGTGTGAGAAAAAAGGCTGTTTTCCTAAAATATGTGAAGCTTAGGGGCAAGGATTTAGCTCAGTTTGGTCCCAGTGCATGCCTCACAAGCATGGTCCCAAGTCTTGGTCCCTGGTACAAAAAAAAGAAAAGAAAAAAGTTTCTTAAGAATACAAGGTCAAGGGACCAAGACCAGCCCCCCCAGGTCGCTGGATGCCTATATGGGGAGCATGATACAGTGCTACCTTATACTTCTATCTTGCAGGGTGACAAGGGCTCCCCTGGGAAAGCCGGCCCTCCGGTGAGTGCTTTTTCCCTGTGGCCTTTCACCTCTCTGGTCCTTGCTGTTGTCTGGCTAATATTTGCTCCACTTCTGTTCTCAAGGGGCCCAAGGGAGAACCTGGCAGACCGGGGCCAGATGGGCCGGATGGGAAGCCGGGGATCGACGTGAGTGCCTGAGTGTCGGGGAGCTCAGGCGAGGCTCCAACTACTGACAGAGAGGCCTGGGTTTGGCTTCCTTACTTACTGTTCAGGGTGGAGACCACCCAGCCATAGCCCCCTGTAGTTCCACGTGACTTTTGACCTTCCTGGACCCTCACACCTTCCTCTGGGGCACAGAATCATGGGAACTGGGGTCTGGAGAGTTATGCTCTTCGTGAGCTGCGAGGTTGTCCTGTTTGTCAGCAGCCTTCGGAACTGAGGGTCTGATTTCTCACTGCAGGGATCAGACTGACTAAGTTGGGTGCGAACATCTGGTGTGTTGCCTTTTCTTTCCCCAACCCCTGAGGCCCCAGGGACAATCAGAAGAACAGCATCATTTAGTTGATACTATAGAGCTTCCAGAAGCCCCCAGAGCCTCCAGCCCCAAGGCTGGACATGGGGACAGTCATCTAGTGGGGGATACAGTCAGGTCAGTCGCAAACGGATGGGAGGAAGAAGAGGCCCTCACAGGTTGTGTCTGTCCCCCTGGCTCAGTAGAAGCGACCAGGGCTGGGACCCGGCCTTCCAAACTCATCCCCACCCTGCCAAGACTGCAGAGCCTTCCACTAGCCCCCGGTTCTCACAGAGGGTACGCATGACCAACGCATTCTGCAGATGAGAAAACGAAGACCCTCCAAAAATGGCCAGGGGCAAACATCAAGTCCACGGCCAATCCAGACCCAAGCATGACCAGGTCTTCTAGACCCCTCAGCTGGGAGCTGTGAGGCCTGAGCTGACAAGACTTTCAAAAGAGAACTGTCCTGCTTTCCAGGACCGTGCTGGGAAGTAGAGAAAGGAAAATGGAGGCATGAAGGTCTCTAGGCTTTCACGGGGTGGGTGAAAAGAAGCCTGGGCCCAGCTAGGGAGCCAGCCCTCTGGGCCCACCCTGCCCTAAGGTGCAGGGAGCAGGTTGCCCCCAGGATCCTACCTTCTCTTTCTCCCCAGGGTTTAACTGGAGCCAAGGGAGAGCCTGGTCCCATGGGAACGCCCGGAGTCAAGGCAAGAGGCCTGGTGGGGGGCTCTGTGGGAATCTAGGGCCAGACTTTGGGGGCTGGAGTAGAGACCAGGAGCCCCAGTCTCTGAACCTCTCCCATTGTTCCTACAGGGCCAGCCTGGGCTTCCAGGTCCCCCTGGGCTGCCGGTAAGTACCACTTGCAAGGGTCTTGAGGGACCCTCCACAGGTCAGGAGAATGGGGGAGGGAGCTCTGTGCCCAATTGCTTCTCCCTCCATTGCAGGGCCCTGGTTTCGCTGGACCTCCTGTAAGTCCTCCCTGGTAGGGCAGGGTCCCAGAACTGTAAGGAAAGGAGGGGACAACAGAAAGGCTTGGGAGAGGGATCAGCCATCTTGGGAGGGGCCAGCATGCTGTGACAGTGCCAGGGATGGATGGGCTTTCTGAGACCTTGCACCAGCCCACTCTGGTCCTGACCACTGGGGCTGGAATTCCGTGGCCCCAGAAGCCCCAGTCTGTCAGTCTGTCTGGGACTGGCCTAAAATAGTGGAGAAGGGGCTTTGGGTGCCCATCCCTACCTCCTCATCCTGGGTGTGCTGCCCCGAGGCACCTTGGACATCCACGTCTCTGCTCTGCAGGGGCCACCTGGACCTGTTGGCCTCCCCGGTGAGATCGGTGTTCCAGGCCCCAAGGTGAGCTCCAGGCCTGCAAGCTGGAGTGGGCTCTTCAGGGGTTTCCAGGCCTGCTTCTGGCCAGAGGGGAGCTTGCCAGGTCTGACAGATACACCGATCTGTCCTGCTGAGCCCACCCTGCAGTAGGTCTTTCAGCGAGTCTGAGGCTGGCACCATCTTCGGCCAGTCTCCTTGATCTCCCCATGCCGGTGACTCACCGGAAGTACCCTGCAGGCCAGGGTGGGTAGGACCCTGAGGATTGGAGGAGGGGGCAAAGACAACCCGGGCAGGGCTGGATGGTGCTAGGATTGGGTCTTTCTTGCTTCCAGGGGGATCCAGGACCGCAGGGACCATCAGGGCCCCCAGGGCCCCCTGGGAAACCGGTGAGTGTCCTCAGATGTCCACACGGTTCCTGGGGAAGCGATGTGGGGTAGGTCGGACTCCATCCTCGTATGTCTCTTCTAGGGGCCCCCAGGAACCATCCAGGGCCTGGAAGGGAGCGCTGACTTCCTGGTGAGAAGGGGTCTGGGGCAGGGAGGCATCATGGAGATGGGGGGCAGCAATGGAGAGCTGAGCCAGGAGAGATGGGCAGTGTCCAGAGGTGACAAGACGGGGACGCACTGCCTTGCTGGCCTGGCCAAGTAGGTGACTCCGGGGCCATGGATTGTCTTTGCAGTGTCCAAGCAACTGTCCGGCGGGTGCCAAAGGCCCCCCGGGGCTGCAGGGAGTGAAGGTGAGAGCTCTTGGCCAGTCCCGGAGGCAGGGCCGGTGCTCAGGAGGGGCCTCCTCGTGAGCTCTCCCCTTCTTTGCAGGGGCATCCAGGGAAACACGGGCTTCTGGGTGATCCTGGCCGCCAGGGGAAGCCGGTGAGCATGAGGGCTGAGGGCCCTGGGTGGGGCTGTGTGGGAGGAGCCCGACTCCCAGTTCACGCCTTCTCCTGTCCTTTGGGGGCAGAGCTTTGAGCTGGGAGGCCAGAGGCCTATGTTCTAGCCCAGTGCATCCCTTCTCGTTCAGCCTCAATTTCCCCATCTGTAGCATGGGGCTGCATGGTCTTCAAGCGCCTTTCTTGGCTGGTCTTGCTGGGGAAGTGGGCTGGTACCTTCCCTGTGTGTTTCTCTCTCTCTCTGGCCTGTCTGATAGCCCTTGCCTGCTCCTAGGGTCCCAAAGGAGATGTGGGCGCCTCTGGAGAGCAAGGCATCCCTGGACCGCCGGTAAGGAGCGCTTTCCCCGCGCCCAGCCTGTCTCATGCTGGAAGTCCTTATGGGGTCATTCTGCCACTCAGCTTCAAAAGAGGCCATCTCCATTCAGGAATGTCCCCGGGGGGACAGTAGGGAGGCTGGCTGTCCAGGATTAAGGACAGGTAGCAAAGATGTCACCCCAATCCTGGCTGAGGTCCAGTTTGTGCCAGTTTGCATGGCCCATTTCTGAGCCTCAGTATCCATTTAGGAGCTGGCGACTAGGCTCCCACTTCAGAGGGCCACTGTGGAAAGGGTGGAGGCCACAACATGGGCCTTGCGATTCTTCTGTCTTGACAGGGTCCCCAGGGCGTCAGGGGCTACCCAGGAATGGCAGGGCCTAAGGGAGAGATGGTAAGTGAGTCTAAGCGTGTCCTAAGAGAGCCACAACGACCAGCCCTCTGGTCTGTGCGTCCAGCCAGCACTGACCCGCAAGTGTCTCCTCTGCCCAGGGTCCTCGTGGGTATAAAGGCATGGTGGGCTCCATTGGCGCTGCTGGGTCACCGGTAAGCTTGCTCCTGTCCCTGGCTCCAGGCTGCAAAGCGGGTCCTGTTCTTCTGAGCCCATGTAATGTGGGTTCCTCTCTGTCTTTGCCAGGGCGAGGAAGGTCCGAGGGGGCCACCAGGCCGAGCTGGGGAGAAAGGCGATGTGGTGAGTGCCTGGTCAGGGCAGGGTGTGTGTGTGTGTGTGTATATTCGTGTGTGCACGTGTCTGGGCCTGCAGGGGGAGGTCAGATCACCCGCTGAGAGCCCGCGTGACCCAAATTCAGACTTCGGGATCCAGGCCGGAGGTCACTGGGGCCAGACAATGAAATTCCAGCAAATCAGCCAGGGCACTAATGGGATTTGGTCAGGCCCCAGTTCTCTGAATTTTTTATTTTTAATTAACAGACAATTCTGGGTAATCTTAAGTTTACAGAAAAACTGAGCTGAAAGTATAGGGGACTATTTTTAATTCTGTAATGCAAATTTTAAAATATACATAAAAGCAAATGTAATGGATCCCATCTGGCAGGCTCGCAGGTTCCCAGGTCTGGACATCTTGCTGTAGTCCCTCGTCTGCCCCTCCCCCACCCTCCACGGTTACTGCCCTGCTTTGATGTTTTCAAGCAACTCCTCGGCATCATGTATTCTACTCCTAAACATTTCTGAATGTCTCTATAAAAAAATAATAATCACATCACTATCACAAGGAACAAAATAATAACCAGTCTGCCTTCAGTTTTCAAATCATCTCAAAACCACTCACAGTTCTTCAGATCAAGACGACCTGCCTCCCCCTAACCTAAGCCCACGCACTGTCTCTAGTGGTCAGGTTCCTAACCCGAGTGGGCTGCGGTCCCGGTGAGCACCAGCTCCGGGAACCGCCCGCCCCGCCGTCCCCCTTAACTCCAGCCTCTGCAGTGTGGCCTCTGCCACAGAGTCTGGGACCCAGAAGTCACCAGCTCAGAGGTGTCCCTCTCCACGCGGGCAAGTGGGCCGCACACTGACAGGCACCACCTCTGTCTGCTTTGCAGGGCAGCCAAGGTCTCCGAGGACTTCAGGGGATCACAGGCCCGAAGGGAGCAGCCGTAAGTGCCAGAGGCCATGCCCACCCCCAGGGACAGAGGCCAGGGTGGGTCCGATCCACAGCACTGCCGGAGGAGCCTGGGCTCTAGACGGAACTCTGCACTGCGGGCTGGCTCTATAATCTCATCAGTGCCGCCTTCTCCACACTTGAGTTTCTCTACCTGGAAGCAGGAGTGGTGCGAGAAAGATCATGGGCCACTTGCAGCCATCTGGGACACCATGTTCCACCTAACAGAGGGCCAGGGTCCCCCCTCCTCAGCCCTCTGCTCAGCTCCCCTCCCCGCACTGGGCCAGTGGGGTGTCCAGAGATGACCAGGTCTGCTCTGTACCTGCACTGTCGGAGGTGCGCGCCCCGACTCCAGCCATCTGCCCACTGTGAGGCTCCCTGCGCTTCTTCCCGAGCAGGGCTCCCCAGGCATCGACGGCAAGGACGGGACCCCAGGCACACCCGGCATGAAGGTAAGCCGGGACGGCTGGTGGGACGGGGCAGCGAGGGCCCTGTGCTCAGGGCTTTGGGGCCCACCCTGTGATCCATCTCGTGCATCCCTCCTGTCTCCAGGCCTGCTCCCCACCAGCCTCTGGCTGGGTCTCTCATTGATGCCTCTGGCTCCCTTTTTTCAGGGCAGCGCAGGACAGGCAGGCCGCCCAGGGAACCCAGGCCACCAAGGCCTGGCGGTGAGTGTCAGGTGGGCCCCTCAGACTGCCCCCAGGTCACACCACTTCTCCTCCGGCTCAGACAGGTCAGGCGCTGGTACCCACCCCCCACACACAGGAGGATGTGCATGGCTGATGAGGTTGCAGTCCACACCTGGACTCTTGCTCTGTCACCACCGCTGCTTCATTACCGTCTCTGTGTCCCTCGTCCGGGCTTAGCCTTCATTATCTGGAGAACGTCTGCACCTTCTCTCGCTATCCCAATCTTTACGGTGGCTGAACGGAATCTGCCCGTCTCCTGGCAAAAGCATTTCCCACAGCCTCTCACCACGTCCTGGGAAGCTGCTCAGTCTAACCCTTCAGTAAATAGTTACCGGCAAGACAGTCGCGACCCTGCCTTCACAGTGCAAGTAGCGTTCAGCAACCCCTGGACTCTGACCCCAGCCCCCCTTTCTCACTTCACTGGCCACATCGCTCTGTCCTCTCCTCTCTCCATGCGTGGCTCTTCCTGGCCCCTTGGAATGCCCGTCCCCGTTCCCTCCGCACCTTCTCTGCATGCAGACCCATCTCCACCCGCTTTTTTCCGGGGACAGAAGTCTTGGCAGCGCCCCTACCCGCTGGAGGCACAGACAGGCCAGAGTCTGCTGAGCTGTGCATATGCAGACTGGAGTTCTGGTACCCACTCATGGTGTGCCCGGGAGTCCCCTTTTGCCCAGAGACACAGGCCCTAGCAAGCAGTGTTCCCACCAGGGAGAATACAGTCTGCTCATGCAGCCACACCTCCCGTCAGATGGAGGAGGCCTGGATTGGGGATGGGAGGCAGAGCAACAGGCACATGGGGCTCCCTGATGTCGACTTCTTTCTGCAGGGTGTGCCAGGCCAGCCTGGAACAAAAGGAGGCCCAGGGGACAAGGTGAGATGACTCCAGGCTGGGGGCAGAGTCGGTCCAGTCTGAGCAGGGGACGCTTAGGGGAGACTGAGGCACAGCCCAGGCCTCACCCCAGACTCGGGACACCCTGAGCAGAAACCACCCCTCCTACCATCCCCCACTCCTTCCCACATCCCAGCCCGGCTTAGTGGAGACAGGATGGATGGCTTAAAATCCAAAGATGACACAGGACATTCAGTTGGGCCCAGAGGACTTGCCCAAGAATGGCCTTTCTCTCCAGCCACTCATTCGGCTGCAGATGTTCAGGGACCACAGGCTTAGCTGACTGACCTGAGCTGTTTTCCTGCAGGGTGAGCCAGGCCAGCAGGGCCTCCCTGGATTCTCCGGTCCACCTGGGAAGGAGGTAAGCGGCCCTTCCATGACACATGGTGGCTCTGGCTCGCCAGGCCTGAGGGCCCTGCTCTGTCCACACAGCTCAGCTGGAGCTGTGAGCGGAGGCCTGGCTAGGGGCATCCCGGGTGTTTCTCCCGGGACCTGCCAACGCGGGAAAGAAGCACCGTGTCCCTAAAGGAAGCCAGTCAGCATAGAACCCGAGGGGAGGAGTGAGCCAGGTGTGGAAAGGAGGGTACCCCCGGGCCTACCAGTTACTCCTGACTTCTCCTCCCTCCAGGGAGAGCCAGGGCCACGAGGAGAAATTGGTCCCCGGGGCATCGTGGGGCAGAAGGTAAGTGCCCATAGCAGTGGGCCCTCCCTCGGGTACTTGCAGAAACTGGCACTGTTGACTGCAGTGCCAGGGTCCTCTGGCACTGGGTCCTGCTGCTCTGTGAAATGGACCAAAGGAGCCCCTGCTGGCACCAACAAAACTTGAGGGCTTCAGAACTTGCAAGTGGAGGGAGTGGCTGGGGAGACTGCCCTGCTGAAAGCGTGATGCCACCTTCTCTTTCCATTTCAGGGTGATCGGGGTGAGAGGGGGCCCGTGGGGCAGCCAGGTCTTCAAGGAAGACAGGTGAGTGCCCCCCAGGCGGGCGGGCAGGGCACCACATCTGGGCGCCTCCTTTGATTTACTCCTCTGGCTTCTCTTCTCAGGGCCCCAAGGGGGAACAGGGCCCCCCTGGAATTCCAGGGCCCCAAGGCTTGCCGGGCATCAAGGGAGACAAGGTGCCAAACGGGGGTCTGGAAAGCACCGGGAAATCAGCTCAAGACTGGGGCGGGTTGGGGTCGCTGGAGCCAGTTCGATCTGGAGCTCTCCAAGTCCGCGGGTCTCTCTGGGGAGGTTCAGCTCTTGCTCAGCATGGGCGAGGCCCGGAGTTCAGTCCCCAGTACCAAAACAACTGCGGTCCCAAGGATCTGGTGTGGTGGGCGAGGTGGGGCAGGGGAGAAGGGCGCGGCGGGGAGCGTGGGGGGGCCTGGAAAGAGAAACTGGCCAAGCCCCCATCTGCTTTTCTCCAGGGCTTCCCAGGGAAGACCGGGCCCCGAGGCGGAGTGGTGAGTCCCAGCGCGCGACTCGGCCTCGGCCTCGGCCTCCAGCGTTCCCCACCCCGGGGTGCGACACCCGCTCCTGCGCGCGCCCTGCCCTAGCACGCGCCTCACCTGGAGTTCTCTCTCCGCAGGGCGACCCGGGGGTGGCCGGGCTCCCCGGAGAGAAAGGCGAGAAGGTGAGTGCGGCGCAGGTGGCCGGGGCCCGGGGGGCGGGGGCCGGGTCCCCGCGTCCCGTCACTGCGGCTCTCTGTGCCTACAGGGCGAGTCTGGCGAGCCCGGGCCCAAGGGACAGGTGAGTGCCTTCCCCAGCGGCACGTCGGCCGCCTACTTCCGGTCATGGCCCCGCCCCGCCGCGCCCTTGACCACGCCCCATAACCCCCAACCTTACCCTCCCGCAGCAAGGAGTCAGAGGAGAACCTGGCTACCGCGGCCCCAGCGGGGATGCAGGTGCCCCAGGGGTCCAGGGCTACCCTGGGCTGCCCGGCCCTCGAGGACTGGCTGGAGACCGAGGTGTGCCAGGACAGCCCGGCAGACAGGGCATCGCAGTGAGTTGCTCCCAGGGCAGGGCGGAGGTGGTCGGTGGGAGATCTGGCGGCCGTGTGTCCTCCAACACTGCGCCCGGATAAACGGGCTGGGTGTGCCTCGGCCAGATCCCGGGGGAGGGTGGGAAGAGGGTGGCGGAGGTCCCGAGGTGCCCAGCTCGGGCAGCCAGGGCCCCTCCTGAAAGCCTCCGCTTTCAGGGCCGAGATCCCAGTGACCAGCACATCGTGGACGTGGTGCTGAAGATGATGCAAGGTGAGGGAGGCGGCCACCTCAGGAGCCCCTCCCGGGCCGCCGAGGCTCTGGAGGCCCCTGTGTTCCCTACAGCTCTGCATCCAAGGGGCCACGGACCCTTGGATGAATAAATCCCTTTGGATCTTTGGTTTAGGTAAAACGGCCCGGGGAGGAGGGCATGTCGGGAAACCGGGGCCAGGAGCTGTCGCGTGCTGTGTGTCCTAGTGGTGCAGAGTCCACACCTGCCTCACAGCCCTGCCCCCTCCTCCCTCAGAGCAACTGGCAGAGGTGGCTGTGAGTGCTAAGCGGGAAGCCCTAGGTGCTGCGGGGATGATGGGTCCTCCGGGACCCCCTGGGCCACCCGGGTACCCAGGCAAGCAGGGACCGCATGGGCACCCTGGCCCTCGGGGTGTTCCTGGCATCATAGGAGCTGTGGGTCAGATCGGCAACACGGGACCCAAAGGTGAGTAGTGCTCTTTGGAGGGAGCGTAGTGGGCATGGTGCCACTGAGCTAAATCCCTGGCTCTGAATGTACTATTTTATAGCTTTGGATGTTTTAATCTGTCTCATGGCATCTTCGAAGCATCTTTCCATGTCTCTGGGCCTTAGATTTGTCGTCATCTGTGAAAACATTTAGTATGAACCCCATAGTGTTTTGTGGGAATTACATTTAGAGATGATTTACAAAGAATTCTGCTTAGTTCAGTGCTTGGTACATAGTAAATGCTACATATTGTTATTGGGCACTTTCCTGTAATAAAATTTATCAGATACATAAGTGTCTATTCCTTGTCTTTACCTCCTTCTTTTTTTTTTTTTTTTTTTGAGACAGGGTCTCATTTTGTAGTCAGGCTGGTCCTGAGCTCACTATGTAGCCCAGGCAAGCCTGGAACTCAGCAATCCTCCTGCCTCTGACTCCCGAGTGCTGGAGTTACAGGCATGAGCCACCACGCCCAGCATTGTGGGGTGTGGTACTGATTGCTGGTGGGCGTGAGTCACCACGCCCAATATCATATCATTGTATGTGGTTACCGGGATAGAATCAGGGACCTTGCGCTTGCTAGGTAGGTGCCAGAACCACTGAGCTAAATCTTCGGTCCAATCTCCTTCTATTTAACCAGCCTTCCTAGGTCATTCTCAACTTTCTCTTATTTTAAACTAGCACAGTAGTGGGATGATATTGTGTGAAACAATTTAAATAACAATCAAAATGGGAAAATAATTTTTTAGTCCTGAAAAACTGAGATTCACTTTTTTGTCTACAGGAAAGCGTGGCGAAAAGGGTGATCAAGGCGAAGTAGGACGTGGGCACCCTGGGATGCCTGGTCCCCCAGGGATCCCAGGTAAGTAAGACCTTAGCCCTGTGCAGCTACCGTCCTGTCCCTGAGCATGGGGATCGATGACCCATGGACACCTGGCTCTCCACGGAGGCCTCACCCCCAGCACGGTCTAGCTGGGAACTGGGAACTGGTACTCAGGACATCCAGAGGGGAAGTGGGAGCACTGGAAACCATAGAGTCTGTTTTGCGGGCAGGGCCACTTCTACCTGTGTTGTCCTTGGGTTTGCTTTTCTCTGTCTAAAACATTCCATCTTAAGAATTCTAGGGCGAGGGGCCAGAGGTTTAGTTCAGTGGATCCGGAACCTGCCTGGCAAGTGCAAGGTCCCTGGTTCCATCCCTGGTAACTACATATAACAATACTGGGTGGGGTGACTCACACCCACCAGCAGTCAGTACCACATACCACATACCACAGTGCGGGGCATGGTGGCTCATGGTTGTTATCCCAGCACTCAGGAGGCAGATTGCTGCAAGTTCAAGGCTTGCCTGGGCGACATACTGAGCTTAGGGCCAGCCTGAACTACAAAGCAAGACCCTGTCTCAAAACAAAACAAAGAATTCTAGGGCAAGATAGGAGGAGGCCTTGATGTTGTGACTTTGTCCCTTTTCCAGGACTCCCTGGCCGGCCTGGTCAGGCAATCAATGGCAAGGACGGAGACCGAGGGGCTCCAGGGGCTCCGGGAGAGGCGGGCCGACCTGGCCTGCCGGGCCCCGTGGGGCTGCCGGGCTTCTGTGAGCCTGCTGCCTGCCTCGGCGCGTCGGCCTACACCTCTGCCCGCCTCACAGAGCCTGGATCCATCAAGGGACCGTGAGCAGCGGGCCAGACAGAGCCCGCTGGATCCTGGGTCCTCTCCGGGTGGACATGCTCCCCGCCCAGGGAGCAGCTTCCTAGGACTTTTGGCAGAGGTCCTGAGGACAAGGAGTTCTAAATGCAGGGGAAGGGAAGCGGGAGCATTACAGTGAAAAGGCGAGGCCAGCAGAGGAAGTGTTGCTGCAAAGTCGAAGCTCTGAGGAAACGGTCACGTTCCTTCTTGGAGCACCACTGGATGTCTCCTTAAGCTGCACCATTTTCCACTGACCATCTCACCCCCGGAGCAGGTGGACTTAGGTCTCCCCTGGTTCCTTATCTCCTTCTTGGACATGCCAGTCTTCAAGCCAGTCCCACCCCTTCCCTCCTGCATCCCACCTGAGTATTTAAACACCCATCTCCTTTCTCTTTCTGGCATTACTCTCTCCCACCCCCTTCTCCCCACACCCATTCTGGTCTCTCTGTAAATAAAAGCCCCATCTTGGGTACAAATCAGGATGTGAGTTGCAGGGCTCAGCCTTTTGGTGAGTGGGTTGGGAAGTTGCTGGGCTTCCACTGCCTGGCCAGGGACTCTGGGAGGGAAGGAGGGTGTGGGGCTCCTTCATCAGAGCACATGCTGAATGGTGAGCATTAGGACCATGGCCTGTTGAGGACCATCCTTGGGGAGAGCCCGGGCCGCAGGCAGGATGGTGCTCTGTTGTCTAACTTCAGGCAAAGCTTTCTGAGCCTTTGTACTGCTACGGCAAGAGCTTGGTTGTGCCAAAGCCAAATACAGCATGCCCGGTCTCACCAGGGCCCGGGCCCTGGGAAGTGAGTTCCAATAGCCACCATGCACTGAGCTGGGGCGGGAACTCAGCTGTGGCCTTCCAGGGGCTCCTAGGCCTGTGAGAAAAACAGACATGGGCCTGGAAGATGAAAGCCAGGGGGAGTCTGGCTCTAATCTGATATATACCCTTCTGGCCTGTTGTACTATAGTCCAACCAGCAGTTTTTGAAATTCAGGGAGTGATCACTTCCTTACAAGACTGATTTATTTTATTTATTTATTTATTTATTTATTTATTTATTTATTTATTTATTATTTGTTGGAAAAACACTTATGGTACATTTTAGATGTATATAATGATAACATTCCTCATAGGGAATATGTACCGGCCCGTGATATATTATTTGGACACATGTTCTTCCCAGATGCAGCCCTCTGCTAACCCCAGCCTTATCGGAGGCAGCGCACAACTTAGCCTGAAGCCCAAGCATTTGCCAAAGCCTGGGCCCCACCTACCACCTGTCAGCAGACTGGTCCATCCTCATGTCTCCCTGCCTCTCCACACGCACATTTTCCATTAGTGTCGGCTCAGCTCCCTCACCCCAACCCAGGCACAACGGGGAAGGACAAGGGGGTACACTAAGGGCCGCTAAGGTGGCTTCCCTCAGTGCTTTGGCAAACCCCGAGTTCCAGGCTCCCAGACCCATACAGGCCCCCAGCTGTACAGCTGCCAGGAAGCTCAGGTCTCAGTAAGTATAAACTGGTCAGGGTGCTGTTTTCCCGATTGGCCAATATCTCAGGAACCCATCGGTCTTCTTCAACCCTCCCTGTGCCTCTGCTGTTCAGACGCTGTGGGTGACTAGGGTGGTCACATATTAAAAAGCAAATCACTGCAGCTATACTCACAAGTCAGGAAGACCAGAGGCACCTGGAACAGACTAGGCAGCCTGGAGAAAATTTGACATTATAAAAATGGAGAAGTGACTCCCAATGAACCTTCTCAGGAAATAGCAAGAACCACTATCTGTGGAGGAGGAAGTCATGAAAAGGACCCTGTGAAGCCTGCAGACAGTGCTGACACCATTCAGCATTAAGGGGTTTTTTTTGTTTGTTTGGTTTTTTGAGACAGGGTCTCACTTTGTAGTTCAGGCTGGCCTTGAGCTCACAATGTAGCCCAGGCAAGCCTGGAACTCACAGCAGTCCTCCTGCCTCTGCCTCCTGAGTGCTGTGATTACAGGTGTGAGCCACCACACCAGCACTGTGGTGTGTGGTACTGATTACTGGTGGGCGTGAGTCACCACTGTTGAGTGGTTACTGAAGATGGAACTCAGGACCTTGTACTTGCAAGGCAGACGCTGGAACCACTGAGCTAAATCTCTGGCCCAAGACTATTTCTTCATTTGATTGCCCCTTCATATACTAGCACCCTGGTCTTCTGGAGTTAACAGCACACATGTGGGAAATATATGACACAAAAGTTACATCCAATTAAAGACAGGTACACAAGTCTACATTGGCAATTTTTAATATTTTACTTGTGCAGAACTGAACTTTGCATTGAAAGGCACAGAGGGAAGAGAAGGCAGCTCTCAGAGCCTGAAGTCCCAATAAAAAGATACTAGATAAAACCTGCTGCTCCATGTTAGCTGTAGGAAAATAAACAATGCAATAGTAAACTAGATTTTAATTTTTATTATATTTCCATGTGAAAACACCATTCAAATATCAGCTGAGCAGAAAGACTTTATGGCCAGATACTAAAGGAACAGTCAATCCCACTTTGGAATAAATGCCCAGAAGGTAAACAATATCAGTGAAAGGGAGTGTTAGGCACAAAATAAGTTCTCATTCAGCAAGTGGACAGAGATCTGAAACAGTCAGACATACAGCTTTGAAACTGGGACTCTTTCATGACAATTTTTGGAAAGAAAACTTCTGCATATCAAGAATTACTAATTTTTAAAAGTGGCACCGGCCCTAATAGTACTTATGACTACTGATAAAAATTACAAAAATAAAAACCAACTCTTCTGTCCTTGAAAGATAGAAAACTATATTTTTCCTGTAAGATTCTAAAAGAATCATTAGTATTTGTCCCTTGTGTCTCTTGAAATGTAATTTCTTTTTTTCCCACATTCTGCCACTTCTAACATTATAAAACAGTTCAAATGGCAACTTCTGCTAAATGAAAGCATATAGTATTTATTGAATAAAAGACCGTGAATGAGAAAAAGCTAATATACCTTTCATGGGACCATACCTACCAGTGGGACGAAAAAGCAAAGCTGAGATTTTATTTTAAAAAATGGTTGATTTAAAACACTCTACATATAATTTCTAATTTCAAAGCACTATTAGAAATTCCTGATCAATGGGGAAGCAAGAGAGAGATTTGGAATTTGGTAGAACAGAGCATTTTTCTAACAACTCTCATTTAAATAACACCACCCTTACCAAACATCATCTTTCTTATTGAAAACACTGATTGGCCAGGTTAAATCACAAGAGGACAACGGTAAAAACAAATTCCAACTTAGCCGCAAGCACAGTGGCTGGGGACTGTTTGGCCTCGTGGGACGGGTCAGAGGAGGTGAAGGGGTGACCTGCACACGTGTGTGCCCCACGAGATCCACACGAGTGATGCAGGTCCGTGCGAGCAAACACAGAAAACAAGTTCTGCATTTTCTTAAATAATACAAGCTGATGGTAAATCAGATGTCAAAGATAAAACTATGGCTTTAAAACATTAAGCTTCAAAATTATATCCAGTGTTTTAAGATATTATTAAAATCATTTTTGAAATGTTATTAAATGTATTTAAATCCAGGATTTTCTGTACCTAATTGTTTCTCTTTCTCTTAAAATAAAAAAGTTTAAAAACATCAAGAGCAGAAACATGCTGCCAGAACAGAAATATTCAGAAATGTCTTTGGTCAGAGAACCTGGGCATCTCAGTCTTCTTTTGAGTTTTTCAAAGCATGTAGTCTCTCTAGTAGCGGAGGATGAGAATAATGCCACATTGAAAACAGCCAGTCAGACACGGGGAATCCCAAATTATCTTTGTTTAGTTTGATCAAAGCGGAATATAAGTCTTTAGCCTTTCCGAGTTTCTTGGCAAATGCATCAGCTTGAAACTCAAATCTGCGGCTCAGGACTGTGAGGCAAAAAGAAAGAACCTGGAAAAGGAAAGGGAAGGTTTGTAGTAGCTCTGCTGTCACTGAAGGGTTCAGGGCCCTTAGCTCAGCACAGGAAAAAGGCAGGCAAATGAGTCCATCATTATAAATTGAGTCTTTTGTTCTATAAGCAAACAGACCAGAAACAGATATATAAACAGGAATATCATCCTTACAAAAAACCTGGCAGTTTTATAGCTGGGCATGGTGACACATGCCTGTAATTCCAGTACTCTGGAGGCCGAGGCAGGAGGATCACTGAGTTTGAGGTGTAGCTTAGCTACACAGTGAAGTCAAGGCCAGCATAAACTATAGAGAGAGACCCTGTTTGTTTGGTTTTTTTAATGCAAGTTTCGTTTTTGCAGTTTTTGAGACCCCGCCACATGCCAAGCTGAGGCAGGCATTTTATGTGCTCTCCAGCAATCTGTTATTTTTGCCCTAGGGTTGAGGCAGGTTAGGCTCAGAGATGTCACACAACATTCGAGAAGACACAGCTGGAGGTGTGGTATGGCCCTTCTCAGGGACTCCAAAGCCAATGCACAGACTTTCCAAGTCAGACTGAGGTCACGGTGACTTGTACGCAGACTTGGGGCTGGGAGTGCAGGCTCAGTGGCAGAACACTTACCCATCGCGTGTGAGGAGGCCCTGGGCTCTCATCGCCACCCACCTTTAAAGGACACTGGCAGTCTTCACTGAGATTATTCTAAACAACTGCCATAGCGCCCTAAAATTCAAGTTTCTCTGTGTTCTGATCTATGACAGTACCATCAGAGTAAGTATACAATGTATGAAGACAGTTAAGACATGGAAATTTCTATCGGAAAATATAAATCCTTCCGAGTGTGATGGTACATACCTGTGACCCAGCACTCTGGGAGGTGGGAGCAGAAGGGCCATGGGGTCAGGCCCAGCTAGGGCAATTGAGTGATTTATTAAGATTCTATCTCAAAATTTAAAAATTGTAAAGGACTAGGATGTATCTTGGTACAAAAGGTTTCCATATCTGGTATGAGGAAGAAAGGGAGGGAGGGAGGGAAGGAAGAAGGAAAAGAAAAAAGGAGAAAAGGAGGGAGGGGAAAAAGGGAGAGCAGGAGAAAAGGGAAGAAAGGAGAGAGAAGGGAAGAGAAAAAATACAGGTTCTGAGGGGAAAAACTTCTTTGTAAACTGAAATACTTCAGATACTTAAAATATTTCAACATAAAATTTTTAGGAAGGTTAGAAAAACAGCTTTTAATGTGTCAGTAGCAGAGTTGCAAAATAAAGTCTAGGAACCTTTTAAATACTTGCTAATTTTTTCTGAAATTTCAAATCTTGATATACTTTTTTGGAGCAGAATCATTAACTGAGCTGGACATGATAGCACATTTGTGATCCTGTGCAGCTGGAAGATCAGAGTAGCTGGTTATTTCTGTTGCCTTTTTTCACTCAGACAGGATCTTGATCAATTGCTTTGGCTACCCTTGAACTTACAACCCTTCTGTCTCAGTGTCCTGAGGAGTTGGGGTTATAGGCATGTACCACTATGCCTGGCTTTATTTATTGATGGTTTTCTGAGACAGGTTTCAAACTCTTTTTTTTTTTTTTTGAGACAGGGTCTTGCTTTGTAGTTCAGGCTGGCCCTGAGCTCACTATGTAGCCCAAGCAAGCCTCGAACTCAGGAATCCTCCCGTCTCTGCCTCCCAAGTGCTGGGATGACAGGCGTGAGCCACCATGCCTGGCACTGTGGTATGTGGTGCTGACTGCTGGTGGGCGTGAGTCATCACACCCAGCATTGTTGTATGTGGTTACATACAACATCGAACTCAGGACCCTGTGCTTGTGAGGCAGGTGCCAGAACCACTGAGCTAAATCTTCAGCCCAGGCTTCAAACTCTCAATCTTACTGCTATGCTGTTTCTTTCCATGTTGTTGAGCTGGCAATCACTGGTACTATCAGTGTGATATCCCATTCTGTTCAGTTTTTTCTTTTTTATCTTTTTGCTTTGTTTTTTTTATCTATTTTTGCAGTACCAAGGATCAAACTCGCAACTTTGTGCTTACAAGTAAGGTGGCAGCACCACTGAGCTAAATCCCCAGCCCTCTTCTTTGAGATACGGTTTCATTACATACTTTAGGCTGACTCTGAACTCGCTACACAGCCCAGACTGGCCTTGAACTCTCAGCAGTCCTCCGGCCTCAGCCTCCCGACTGCTGCATTACAGGCCTACACACCATACCCGGCCAGTTTCTCTTTAACCTGCCTCCTAGTGGACTGGGAAAGCAGATCATCAAGCTCACTAAGTAATAGGTGCCAGACTCCCGATGAACAGTTGGGCCTCTAAGTGAAGGCAGGAGCGCTGCTGGGGATTATCCCTGGTGGCTTCTGCTTGCGTTGCTCAGGGCTTTTCCCCTTCCCCTTACATCCAGTAGTTAAGTTCACTTCAAAATGTAGCTAATAAAAAAAAAATGTAGCTAATAAAAATGGGATATTTGAACTTTTAGGTAAGAGGTCATAAAACACAATCAGAGAAATACTATCATACAGGCTCTCTTAATCTGGACATACACACACTTAAATATTATTGGCTTTGTCATGGAAGACTTCTACCCAAGCACCTATGGCACCCAGGACATGGCATCTCAACAGCTGGTCTCATCTATTCAATCTCTGAGGTATGTGTAATTCCAAGGCTTTCACTGACTAACTCTAAAAGTCTAATTCTCCCCAAATAGCAGCCTGCATGTATTATTTATCAAAAATTTTCCTGTTACTTTTTCAAATGGCCTCTCAATCAAGGGACTAAAAGATTATTTCAACTACATAGTAAGGCTATACAGGTTTGTTGACTTCTCTTTATACTACCCTAAAGGGCTTAGGTTTGCCAAAAGCAAAGTGTTATGTGAGATAATTTTAAAGATTATACAATACCTCATTGTAAGGTGAAAAAATAAACTGGAAGATGATCAGTAGTCCAATTAGAGTTGGTTGGGTATTGTAAAAACCAAATGCAGCAAAAAGCTCCTTTCGGCGAATTAACACAGCAAACAAGAAAAAACACAGGAAAGAATTCATCTAGAAAACAGGACATGAAGCTTTGGTTATTGCCAAGCATTTCACTGTGGAATAAGCAGCGACACAAAAGCACAACAGGAGATCATGGTGGAACTTGATGCAAGAATTTGGTGTGAACACAGAAAAAGTTATTTAGGTACTTGTATAGTTTCCCTTTTATTTTCAAAGGGGAAATAAATTTCCAAAATGTTTAAATGGCAATGCTAGATATTTCCTACAAAGGGACACTGGAGTCTGATGTAATCAATAGCAATGGGATATTTTCTCTCCAGGGTTAAAGAGCTAGAATGATTCTGGGCTTGCTTCATAAGATCACAATCACACACCCGGCTTTGGATGCAACCGTAATGCATAATGTGAGGCTCCAAAGCAGCGTCTCAGTGCCAGGCAGCCTCAGTGGAGCCTCCCCGGGAAGCCTGGCCATGAGGCTTGTCCTTTTGTGGTACCTGAGATTGATGCTGGGGGTGTTCTATGACAGCTATATTTCCAACCCTTTTGTTTTTATTTACTTATATTTTTATTTATGTTTATACTAAAGATTGAACCCAGGGCCTTCACACTAAGCTATATTCTCAGACAGTGTTTTTTTTTTTTTTTTTTAAATTTTGTGAGTGTTGTGAAGTTACCAAGCCAGGGTTTGAACTCGTTATCATCCTACTTCAACTTCCTGAAGAGCTACAATTACAGGCGTGTGCTGCCACTCTGGGTTCAAGTCTGCCTTAAGCTCTCTAGTATATGATCTTTTGTGTCCACCATATTATAAGTTGACTACTGTGCTATAAAAATAAAATTGTCATGCCGGACGTGGTGGCTCACACCTGTCATCCCAGCACTCCGGAGGCAGAGACAGGAGGATTGCTGAGTTCGCGGCGGCTTGCCTGGGCACCATAGTGAGCTCAGGGCCAGCCTGAACTACAAAGCGAGACCCTGTCTCAAAAAGCAAAAAAAAAAAAAATTAAAATTAAAAAAATAAAATAAAATAAAATTGTCACTCCAAACTTACCTGACTAATAATGATATTTTTGACCGTATGTCCCAACTTCCAGTGGCCCAGTTCATGGCCTAGGACAGCAAGTACTTCCTCATTTTTACATCCTTGTTTCTTATTCTGAATCAAATAATAAAAGGAGGAAAAATTATCAAAAACCTGCAAAAAACTTGTGCTTTCTAGTCCAATGTCTCCCCACAGACTTTTGTGCTTAACTAAACATTCCATAAACTACCATTCTACGTGAGACACCCACAAGACAGATGTTCTCTGACTTTGCTGACACTACAGTCTAGAGCAGTGGTGGCAAACCCATGGCATATATGCCACAATGGGTTGTTTGTTCTCACTGAAATTTCTAAAAGATTCACCATCACTGATCTGACTTAGATTCAGGAAAAAAGAAAAGAAAAAAAAGTATATTTTTATCAGCAAGACAATAATTAAATCAATAAAATCATATGAAGACCATATTATAAACACTGGGCCCACTGAGCCAAATCCCCAGCCCATCAAGGTCGACTTTTTTTTTTTGCGGTACCAGGGATTGAACTCGGGCCCCTTGTGCTTCCAAGGTAGGCGCGGTACCACTTGAGCTAAATCCCCAGTCGATTCTTTTTTTTTTTTGACTCAGGGTCTCACTCTGTAGTTCAGGCTGGCCCTGAACTTATTGTGTAGCCCAGGAAAGCCTCAAACTCAGCAATCCTCCTGCCTCTGCCTCCTGAGTGCTGGCTGGGATTACAGGTGTGATCCACCATGCTTGGCATTACGGTATGTGGTACTGATTGCTGTTGGGCATGAGTCACCATGCTCAGTATTGTTTTATGTGGTTACCGGGGATCGAACCAGGGACCTTGCGCTTGTTAGGCAGGTACTGGAACCACTGAGCTAAATCTCTGGCCCCATTCATTCATTCATTCATTTATTTATTTATTTAGAGACAGGGTCTCGCTTTGTAGTTCAGGCTGGGTCTGAGCTCACTATGTAGCCTAGGCAAGCCTCAAACTCAGCAATCCTCCTGTCTCTGCCTCCCGAGTGGAGTGCTGGGATGACAGGCGTGAGCCACCATGCCCAGCACTGTGGTATGCGGCATTGATGGTTGGTAGGCGTGAGTCTCCATGCCCAGCATCATATGTGGTTACCGTGATCGAACTCAGGGCCTTGCGCTTGCGAGGCAGGTGCCGGAACCACTGAGCTAAATCTCCAGCCCTCTGGCCCAAATTTTAAGTTGATTCTTACACTAAACTGGATATTTTTTCTCCCACTAATTTTACATGAAAGAGCAGAAATAAGTACCCCGTATTTCCTTCTCTATAGCAACTTCCTTTGTGTAAAATTCATATACTGGGATCCAAGCTGGGCAAGATGAAAATATTATCATTATTTTAGAGATGAAGGAAAGAAAGCTGAGAAATGATAATGTCTTACTGGTAAACAATGAGTAGGTAGATGGGTAAAGCCCACTATCCTGTGGAAATTGATTCTGTTGCTTGACAGGTAACAGTTGGACTTTCACATAACAAGCACTGGCTGGGAAAATATTTGCTTTCTTATACAAAAGGGCAGCTTTTATATATTTCTAATTGTTCCTTCTTTAAATCACATTATTCTATTTGTCTTCTGAAGGTAAAGTTCCAGAGTAAATTTCCCAGGTATCTCTTATAACTGCCCAAATAAAGACATCAAAATGTTAATATAATTACCTACTCTTAAATAGTAGTCACCCTCTGCTATGAGGAGAGATTTTAGATAACTTTAGTTTTCTTCTTTGTAAAAAAGTCTATTAGAATTTTCCAATACATGATTACACTTATCATGGGCATTGGTATGTCTATATATCTTAATTCTTTTTATGCCCAAGTTTTCTTCTTTAAACTTCTGCTAAAAATAATATGCTTGAGCCGGGCGTGGTGGCTCATGCCTGTAATCCCAGCACTCAGGAGGGACAGAAGGATTGTTGAGTTTGAGGCTTGCCTGGGCTACATAGTGAGTGCAGGGCCAGCCTGAACTACAAAGTGAGACCCTGTCTCAAAAAAAAAAAAATGCTTGGGCCATGCCTATAATCCCTGCTGACTGGGAATCTAGGGCAGGAGGATAGCAAATTGAAGCTCAGCCTGAGCAATAGCAAGACCTGCCTCAAAATAAAACTTTAAAAAGCCAAGGCAGGAGGCTCACAAGTTTGAGGCCAGCCTGGCTAACATGAGTCTGAAGCCAAAGTGAGCTACATAGTGAGATCATGTCTCCACAAAACAGGGCTAGGGGTGTAGTTCAGTGGCTAGCATGAGGCCCTGTACTCAATTCACAGGACCATCAAAAAACAGAACAAAACAAAAAAAGCTTGGCTGAACATGTAGATCAGTGCTAGAACATTTACTTGACTAGCGTGGGTAAGGACCTCTGTTCTATCTCCAGCTATGGGGAAGGGAGTGGGAGCTTCATCTTCTCTAATAACCTAGGATTGATACTGTTGTACCCCTGACAGCACTGTACATAGTAGGCTACTGGTAGCAGGTGCTGAACAAATCAGATTCTTTAAGTAAATTTACTTTT
>PVIC010005524.1:33456-44905 GCA_004025085.1 Thryonomys swinderianus
TCAGGCTGGCCCTGAGCTCACTATGGTGCCCAGGCAAGCCGCCGCGAACTCAGCAATCCTCCTGTCTCTGCCTCCCGAGTGCTGGGATTACAGGCGTGAGCCACCACGCCCAGCATTATATGTGGTAACCGGGGATCGAACTCAGGTCCTTATGCTTGCGAGGCAGGTGCCGGAACCACTGAGCTAACCCTCCGGCCCATACTTTTTATCTTATTCTTGAAATAGGGTCTTGGTATACAGTTCAAATTGGCCTTGAACTGGCAGTGATCCTCCTGTCTCAGCTTACAGAGTGCTAGATTACAGGCAAATGCCACCACACTTGACATAAATTCACTTTTGAAAAACCTCGTATTATTTCAAGTAGTAATGTACATGGGGGCAACTCATTTTCAGGTTCCCCTTCTGTCTCTCTCAGGCAGAAGCTATCTCTCAAAAAACTTTTCCTATTCTTAAAACAATAATATACATGAAATCATGTTTGATACACTAATTCCATCTTTTCCTTAGAATATTGATATGTAACTCTTTAAAATACTGTCAGGCTACATAAAATCATCTCATCTGGGGTACACACAGTAAAAAGCAATACTTTCTAAAGAGTGGAAAGTTGATGGTTGTTGAGTCAATCTTGTCCTCTCTTATGGTAAAAAAGGAAAAAATGGAAGCAAAACTAATAAGGGGGTGGAGAGGTTAAAGGGAGGACAGAGAATGAGAAAAAAATAGGAATCAAGATGTATCACATATAGGTACAAATTTTCAATGATGACTGAGATCATAATGTATATCTAAAATGTCTCAATAAACTCAATAAAGAAAAATAAATCTTGTCCTCTCTTCACTTCCCTAACATCAACTACCAAGTACTTTAAAATACATCCATAATTAAGATTCTTGCACTTATTCGGCCTTGCAGTCTAGTGGAAACCCTTACTATTTTATGCTCATCTCAATTATCTTGAAGGCCCTGGAAGTCTCCCTGCCTCCAATCTTTGGTTTCTCCTATATGCTGCTACAAATTTTAATCTTCTGAAAATAAGAACTGGCCTTTACCCAAATCCATCTAAACTTTCTAGGCCACTGGAAACGGCAACTCCATATCTTTAGGAAAAAGTATTCTACAAACTGGTCCTGACCTACCTTATTCCCACATGTGCAAACCCATTAATCACTAGTCTCAGAGTGGGAATTATTTTGTCTCTATGGCTTTATTCATTCCTTATCTTCACCCCAAAAGTCCTATCCCTCAGGAGGATTGCTGAGCTCGAGGCTTGCCTGGGCTACATAGTGAGCTCAGGGCCAGCCTGAACTGCAAAGCGAGACCCTGTCTCAAAAAAAAAAAGTCCTATCCCTAAGTCAAAATGCTACCTTCTCTTCTAAGAAATCTATTAAATCTGTATCAATACTTGAATTTCTTTCCTTTTCTTCTTTTTTGAGACAGGGTCTTGCTTGGTAGTTCAGGCTGGCCCTGAGCTCACTATGTAGCCCAGGCAAGCCTCAAACTCACAGCAATCCTCTTGCCTCTACCTTCTGAGTATGAGGATTACAGGTGTGAGCCACCACACCCAGCATTGTGGTATGTGGTACCAGGGCTCAACTCAGGACCTTATGCTTGTCAGGCAGATGCCAGAAACACTGAGCTAAATCCCTGGCCCAATACTTGAATTAAATACTTGTATTGTAGTCACTTACCGTATTTACTGCAATACCTAAAATATGGGCTCTTTGCTCATTAGTGCAGGCTACATCTAATGTATCTATTATGTAACTTGTATATAGATGACAAAACATTTGTAGTTATCAATGAAATAAAGCAAGCTCTTCAAGAAGCCAGCAAAAGAAATCAAATCCCAGGCCAGAGAAAGCACAGTGGTTCTATCACCTGCCTAGCAAGGTCCCTGGTTGATCCCTGGTAACCACATACAACAATACCAGGCATGGTGACTCACACCCACCAGCAATCAGTACCACATACCACAATACTGAGCGTGGTGGCTCACACCTGTAATCTCACCACTCAGGAGGCACAATCAGGAGAATTGCTGAGTTCGAGGCTTGCCTGAGATACTTAGTGAACTCAGGGCCAGCTGAACTACAAGGTGAGACCCTGTCTCAAAAAAAAAAAAAAAAATCTCTTAGTCTTTTGATGGGAGTTTTTGAGTCTTCAATGTAGAGTATCATGTTTGTCTGCAAGTAATGATGATTTAACTTATTTTTCTTTCCTTATTCCTTTTCTTTCTCTTGTCTAGTTGCTCTGGCTAGTGTTACCAGAACTATACTGAACAAGAGTGGTTAAGGGGCCAGGGATTTAGCTCAGTGGTTCTGGTGCCTGCCTAGCAAGCGCAAGATCCCTGGTTTGATACCCAGTAACCACATACAACAATACCAGGCGTGGTGGTGGCGATTAGTACCAATCAATACCACATACCACAATGCCGGGCATGGTGGCTCATGCCTGTAATCCCAGTACTCAGGAGGCAGAGGCAGAAGGATTGCTGTGATGTTGAGGCTAACTTGGGCTATATAGTGAATTTAGGGCCAGCCTGAACTACAAAAGGAGACAGTGTCTCAAAAAAAAAAAAAAAAAAGAAAAGAGTGGTTACAATGGCTATCCTTGTTTTATTCCTAATTTTAAGAACAAAAACTTTCGCCGGGCATGGTGGCTCACGGCTGTGATCCCAGCCTGTAATCCCAGTACTTGGGTGGCAGAGGCAGGAAGATTGCTGAGTTTGAAGCTTGCCTGGGCTACACTGTGAGTTTCAGGCCAGCCTGAACCATAAAGTGAGACTCTATCTCAAAAACAAAAGAAAACGAGCCGGGCGTGGTGGCTCATGCCTGTAATCCCAGCACTCGGGAGGCAGAGACAGTAGGATTGCTGAGTTCGAGGCTTGCCTGGGCTACACAGTGAGCTCAGAGCCAGCCTGAACTACAAAGCGAGACCCTGTCTCAAAAAAACAAACAAACAAACAAAAAACAACAAAAAAATAAAAATTCAATCTGTGTTCATTTAGTATGTTGGCTAATGACCTGTTATAGATAGCTTCTATCAGATTGAGATAAAGACCATCTACAATTTTCTGTAGGGTTTTAATCATAAATTGATGTTGGACTTTGTCAAATGTTTTCTTTGCATCTATTGAGAGGATCATTCAGTTCTGGTCCTTGGCTGTTAATATAGTGTACTACATTCATTGATTTATGTATGTTGAACCATCCCTGTACCCCTGGAATGATCCTACTTGGTCATGCTGTATAACCTTCTTGATGATTTGCATCATTGCTTGCCAGTATCTTAGAGGAGTTTTACATCTATGTTCATTAGGGAGATTGGCCTATAGTTCTCTTGCTTGTATCTTTCTCTGGTTTTGGAATCAGGGTAATGCTTGCTTCCAGGGATGAATTTGGGACTATTGCTTCCCTTTCATTTCATTAAAGAATTTGAGAAGCAGTAGCATTAGGTCTTCCCCAGACTTTTCTTTGTTGGTAGGTTGTTTTTTTTTTTTTAGACAGGGTCTCACTTTGTAGCCCTGAGCTCACTATGTAGCCCAGGCAAGCCTCAAACTCAGCAATCCTTCTGTCTCTGCCTCCTCAGTGCTGGGATTACAGGCATGAGCCACCACGCCTGGCACTGTGGTATGTGGTATTGATTGCTAGTGGGGGTGAGTCACTATGGCCAGCATTGTATGTGGTTACCAGGATCAAACTCAGGACCTTGCGCTTGTGAGGCAGGTGCCAGAACCACTGAGCTAAATCTCCGGCCCTGTTGGTAGGTTTTTAACCACCTCTGCAGTTTTATTGGCTGATATTAATTTATTTAGAATTTTTATATCTTCTTGATTCAATTTTGGTAATTCATATGTATTTTAGGAATCTGCCCATTTTTCTGTATTTTCCATCTTAGTAGAATACAGGTTCTCAAAGTAGGTATGCATGTGCCCAATAAATGTTTGTTGAATAAATGGGAAAAAGTATCCGTTTTACTCACTTTTTTCATTGCTCAGAGAAAATACCAGATACTAAAAGTTAAAGTTTGCAGAGATTTCAATCTGTAGTAAATTGGCTCCAAGGCAGGATGGCATGGCACAGGGGCATCACAGAGAAACACTCCATGGCAGGCAAAAGCCAACAAAAGCAGCAAGCGACAAGCAGCGACCTTCTTTCTGTCCCTTCTATACATTCTGGGTTTCTTCAGGGTCTGCTGTGATTTCACCCGTTTCATTTCTAATTGTATGGATCTGAATCTTTGTTTTCCGTTTTTGATAAGGCTGGCTAAGGTTTTGTCAATTTTATTTTTTCAAAGAATCAACTCTTCATTGATTCTCTATATCTTTTGAGTTTAGGTTGCATTAATTCCTGCTCTTATTTTTATTCCAACAATATATCTCACAAAATTAGAAACAACAATCCTAAAATGCATCTGGAACCAGAAGAGACCTAGAATAGCAAAGAGAATTCTATGCAACAAGGGCAAGAGAAGGGGTACCACAATCCCTGACTTGAAATTACAAAATCTACTGTGATAACATGGTTTATAGACCTGAGGATCAATGGAACAGACTGGAAGACGCAGAAACAATTCTAGACATACTCAGCTCAGTAGTTCCATGCCTGCCTGGCACTTCTGAAATAGAAGTGGTTCCAATGTCTGGTTATCTACCCAAAGACCCAAATTTTCTTTTTCTTTTTTTTTTTTTTAAATATCTACCTCATCTGGCAGTCTGAATCTTTTTCCCTAACTAAAATTCTGATTTTCATGCTCTGAGAAAATATCCTGCAGGACTAGACTCTCCTTAATCATTTATCTTCCTACGAATGTATATTAATTTCTGCAGTGGTTATCTTATGTAAAATACAGTAAGAATTTTTGGTATAGGGCTGGGGATTTAGCTCAGTGGTTCCAGCGCCTGGCTCGCAAACGCAGGGTCCTGAGTTTGTTCCAGTAGCCACATACAATGCTGGGCGTGGTGACTCACGCCCACCAGCAATCAATACCACATACCACAGTGCCAGGCATGGTGGCTCATGCCTGTAATCCCAGCACTCGGGAGGCAGAGGCAGGAGGATTGCTGAGTTCGAAGCTTGCCTAGGCTACATAGTGAGCTCAGAGCCAGGCTGAACTACAAAGTGAGACCCCATCTCAAAAAAAAAAAATTGGTATATAGTTCCTACTAAATGTTAAAGAAAACATGAAAAAGAGAAATAGGAAACAGGGAGAAGTTCTAATAATTCCCATAATAATTCCATTGTTTCAAAAATATTTTAATATATTTGCTAATTTGTTTCATTTATGTCGATAGGTCATTTTAGTTCATTGAAAAAGTTTTGTCACCAGGTGTGGTGGCACACAGCTATAATCCTAGCATTTGGGAGGCTGAAGCAGGAGAATCAGTGTGTGAGGACAGCCTGGGATAGTGAGTACAAAGCCAGCTTGAACTACATAACAAGACAAGACTCTGTCTCAAAAAGAAAGAAGAAAGAAAGAAGGAAGGAAGGAAGGAAGGAAGGAAGGAAGAAAGAAAGAAAGAAAGCAAGAGGGAGAAAGAGAGAGGGAGGAAGGAAGAGGGAGGGAGGGAAGGAGGGAAGGAAGAAGAGAAAGAAAGAAAGAAAGAAAGAAAGAAAGAAAGAAAGAAAGAAAGAAAGAAAGAAAGAAAGAAAGAAAGAAAGAAAGAAAGAAAGAAAAGAAAGAAAAAGAAAGAGAGAAGAGAGGGAGGGAGGAAGGAAGAGTGAGAGAAAGAAAGTAAAAAGAAAAAAAGAAAGAAAGAAAGGGAAGAAAGAATTCAGTGTTGTCGCTGAATTCCTGCATTACTGTTTTGGATGGTGGTTCTCCTGTCTATAAAAGGACCTTAAAATCTATTCTCAAGTTTTAAACCCTATTACACTTGGACAGACCAAAGTGGCTTTTATTGAAATATCCCATCTAGCAGAGTAATTCCACTTAAAAATAAGTATCAACAAAGGCATTAGCCCTGTATAATGCTATCCAATCCCTCTACAGAATTTTGTTTCATATAAATATTTAGAACAGGGTAGGCACTTTATTAGATCATCTTTTAGAGTGAAAACAGATGCTCAAATGATAATCATTATTTTCTTTTTTTTTTTTTTGCTTTTGAGACAGGGTCTTGCTTTGTAGTTCAGGCTGGCCCTGAGCTCACTATGGTCCCCAGGCAAGCTGCTCTCTGCCTCCTGAGTGCTGGGATTACAGGCGTGAGCCACCACTTCCGGCACTGTGGTATGTGGTGTTGATTGTTGGTGGGCGTGTCTCCACGCCCAGCATTATATGTGGTTACCGGGGATCGAACTCAGGACCTTGCGCTTGCGAGGCAGGTGCTGGAACCACTGAGCTAACCCTCCGGCCCAATCACTTTCTGATACTTAAAATATACAGATTAGAAGCTACTTCACACATTTTATTTAAATCTCACAACCCTAAAAGGCAGGCATGTTTATTACAATATGTCCCAATGAGGGGATATCTTGCCCTCTTGCTATACGCATTTCATGGATATCTGGTGATGTTTGGAGACAATTACAATTTTTATAATTTGCAGGATCAGAGCTCTCACGGGTCTCTAGTGCAGAGGCCAACGATGCTGCTAAATATCCTCCTATATACCAGATACCTTGCATAACAAGAAAAGGTTTAGAAACCTTTCTGGTCTCATCTTTCAGCTAAGAAATAAAAGATGTAGAGAGCATAACCTACTTGATTAGAGCCACACAGATCATAAATGAACAGATCTAAAGTGATCTCTGTAAGGCACCAAAGCCATCTCCATACCACCACACACAAATACTGATGATTGTTTCTGCTGAAATTTGCATTATTTGGCATGATTCCCTCTTTCTCCCATCTGCTCTAGGTATGTTAATGTTGCCAATAAATGTCAGCAGGACTCATCCAGGACAGGACTCAGAAACAGCTCTCTCAAACTTCAGGTCAGATTTAAGAACACCATCTTTGTGCCCTTATGTGTCCAATATCTAAAGCTTCCCAGTGCAATTCCATGTAAGTGGACTTTGTGGCTGTGTCCCTTCATACTACAAGTTTATGTAAGTCTGCCTCTTACTTTTGTATTTCTAATGCCAAGCCAAGTATTTCTCCACAGAGGAAATATTTCCTAAATACATGTTAAACAAATAAAACTGACTAAATTATATAATATACCAAAGAGTACACTGCTTCTAAATGACAGAACCAGGACTGAAATCAAAGTCTCTCCATTGACAAGGCCTATAGTTACTTTCTCAAAGAAGCTAAAAATATATTTATGTTTATCTTGCCTGTGAGAATTCTGTGATCATAAACATATCAGGAATACATAGATTATTATCATACGAGTTTTCTTATCTTACAAAAACTTCCAATTTTAATACGTACATTATATAAAAGCTTGCCAGATAGCTAGCATGTAATACTAGTGGTAAGCTCTACCAAACTATACAGGAGCCATGTTGTTTTTATTTAGTAGTCTCTCTGGATTGACCCTCATGGCTTAGCAATTGCTGTTATTCTGAGTTGTCACGGACACTGTATAGAAACTAAGAGTCCCTTAGGAAAAGAAGAACTCACTTTAACTTTAGCTTTTATTTCTTCACTGTCCCCTTCTCCAGCACTGCGGGGTTCCATGCCAGATTCCTCCTGGATGCCTTTGTTAGGTACTGAGTACTCTTCTAGTAGAGTGTCAAACAAAACTATTCGCTTGTTCTTGAAGAAGCCATAAAAATAAGCATTGCTGTGGGAAGAGCGTTTAGATCCTAAGGAAAAGACAGTTCAAAGCATGGGATATAATTAGAGTATGGGGTCCTTTGGAGAGACTCTTAGAAAATGATCTACTGGGAAGGTCATTAACATTTTGAAATTATTTCATACCTGAAAAGAAATTGTATCAATATAAATAACTACCAACAGTGGAGTGTTTCTCTGCATTCCTGTCAATAACTACTTAATGCTCATCACAGCTTTATAGCAATAAGTAAAATAAGCTTAATGATTGTAGAATGATTAAATTATAGTAAAGCTACTAAGTGAAATTTTAGGCCCTCAGAAAAAATTATATTTTCAAAGAATTTTAACAAGGTAAAGAACACTGATATACTGCAAACTATACAAAACTTAGGGAGGTTCCAGCACTGTCAAGAAAAAAAATGTAAATACAAAAGCATAAACATGAGTCTATGAGGAAATACACCAGAACACTGAAGTGTTTATCACTGGGTTTCAGAATGGATTTTTATTTTCTCTTTCCTAAGGCATTTAATTTTAGTATATGTGCTGCCGAAGCGAGCACACCTAAGGCATTTAAAATAAGCCTTATAAAGTAAGAAATACTTAAAAAAAAAAAAAAGAAATACTTATTTCTATAATCAGAAAAACATTAACCACTTACCAGTCCAACAGAATGAGCAAATACTGAATTTTTCATTAATTTCATAATAGGAAATATAAAAACAACATCATGAAATTTATTCAATACAAAAATCAAGTGGTTGAAACGACACTTTCCAGACGAACACTCAGGATAGTCAGCATGTAAACAAACACACTGCTCAGGGTAAACTGTTAAGTGGTTAAAGCTATCTTTCTAAAAACTGAAAGAAAATGTACCTAAATTTTTTTTTTTTTTTTGAGACAGGGTCTCGCTTTGTAGTTCAGGCTGGCCCTGAGCTCACTATGTAGCCCAGGCAAGCCGCCGCGAACTCAGCAATCCTCCTGTCTCTGCCTCCTGAGTGCTGGGACTACAGGCGTGAGCCACCACGCCCGGCACTGTGGTATGTGGTATTGATTGCTGGTGGGCGAGTCACCACGCCCCGCATTCTATGTGGTTACCGGAATCGAACTCAGGACCTTGCGCTTGCGAGGCAGGTGCCGGAACCACTGAGCTAAATCTCCGGCCCCTAAACTTTTTTTTTTTTTGAGACACGGTCTCGCTTTGTAGTTCAGGCTGGCCCTGAGCTCACTATGTAGCCTAGGCAAGCCTCGAATTCAGCAATCCTCCTCTCTCTGCCTCCTGAGTGCTGGGATTATAGGTGTGAGCCACCACTCCCGGCATTGTGCTATGTGGTACTGATTGCTGGTGGATGTGACTCATACCTGGTATTGTTGTATGTGGTTACTGGGGATCGAACCAGGGACCTTACACTTGCTAAGCAGGAGCCAGAACCACTGAGCTACATCTCTGGCCCAATGTACCTAAATTTTTAACAATGGCGAACAGCAACTGAACTATGGTTGTTTGTTCTTTTCTCCTGTATATATTCCTTTAATTTCCAAATGTCTTTCCATGGGTAGAATTTAATTGTTAAGAGCATAGACTTTGGGTTCAAACCTTGGCTCTGCCACGTACTAATTGTGTACATGAGGAAAATTTAAGCTTTAGTTTCCCATTTATGAAGTGAGGCTAACATTTACCTCATGAGAGAATTTAAGCAAAACAACCAATACACTGCCTGATCCACATATATATTAGTATCATAGGCTTTAAAAAAAAAAGAAATGATAAAAGATACTCCTAAGAATGTGAATTTTGCTTCTACTTATATTTCTAATATTAAGAACTTGGCAATATGTTTAGAATATATGAGGTTTTGATAAATAGAAGCCCTGATTGATTGACTGGTTGACTGATTGCATTATCATGTCACTTTTTGGCTTGGTGGCCTAGAATTTCAGAGCCAAACATATGGTCCAATTCTATCAGTAAACAGGACTTTAGGCTTTTTTTTTTTAATCATTGTAAGGTCTCACACTTTTAATGCATCCATCTTCTCTGGCCCTAATTTTTAAATTTAAAAATACTTAGAAGCTTTCTGAGCTACCTCTGGAAGAAAACAGATTGTACACAGATAAACACAATGCATCTTTCGTTGGTGCAGGTATCTTACAGTACAGTTCAAGAAGGACCTATGCTAAAATCACCTGGGGGGTTGTTATAAACAGATACAGGAAATACCTACTCAGAATTTCTAGGAGAGGAGGTCAGGAATTTGTCTTTTCACAAACTTTCCAATGAATTCTTAAAATGTTTAATAGGCTACAAGGGGCCAGAGATTTAGCTCAGTGGTTCCAGTGCCTACCTCGAAAGCACAAGGCCCTGAGTTCGATCCCTGGTAACCACGTACAATGCTGGGTATGGTGACTCACACCCACCAGTCATCAATACCACATACCACAGTGCCTGTAATCCCAGCCCTCGGGGAGGCAGAGACAGGAGGATTGCTGAGTTCGAGGCTTGCCTGGGCTACATAGTGAGCTCAGGGCCAGCCTGAACTACAAAGCAAGACCCTGTCTCAAAAAAAAAAAAAAAGAATAGGCTACAAGATTTTTGTATGGCTATGCTTAGCATAGCATATAACTTCAATAATGTTTGTTTGCCGGACGTGATGGTTCACACCTATAATCCCAGCACTCAGGGAGGCAGAGGCAGGAGGACTGCTGAGTTTGAGGCTTGCCTGGGCTACAGTGAGTTCAGGGCAGCCTGAACTACATAAAGTAAGACACTGTCTCAAAACAAACAAACAAAATAATGTTTATTTACTGAATGGCCTAATGATGTCACTTGAAAAATGATGTACTTGAGAACTCTGAAAATCAATTCATTTGCATATGTATCATTCAAATATAAACCATTGCCACCTGTGTCTTAATCCTTTCTTTAACCTCCGGGCAACCTCTTACACTGGAAACCACTTCTTTCTGGAAACATTTTCTTCCTGCTCCTGAGACATCATCTTCTGGTCTCGCTGCCTCAAAGATCTCTTCCTCAGCCTCCCTTGCACACTCAGATTCTGGCTCCTCTCTTTTCTCTAAATACCCTCAGCCATGGCCTTAAACTTCACCTGCACACCAAATAGTTCTAATCTATATTCCTCACCCTGACCCCTCCCTAAAACTTCAGACTATGTCCAGTTGCCTGTCTGACATCTGCACACAGATGGCTACAGAGACATTTACTGTTTGTATTCTTATGTACTTTTTTCCCCTTAGTATTAGAATCTCCTTTTCGAGTCCAGGGAAGTTCAAGCATATAAGTCTTGTGAGAGATCATTTCTCATGAGAAACTTAGGAAGCCAGGTATCTGCTTCCCTGGCATCCCTGGCAGTAGCCTCACTCCCTGGCTGGACCAGTCAGATATATCCACTTGAGGTTCTGAGTAGTCACTAGTTACACAAAAAAGCAAGAGTGAAGAACCAATTACAGGTGCTAGCTATAGAACAAGAGGGGTACAAACCCTTGAATCCAGTGCTGGGAGATGGCAACACGATGTCTTCCCTGGCCTGGTTTGGCAGGATGACTGAATTCCTCACCTCCCTAGGTAACAATCCATTTTGCAAAGCTGGTAAACTTCCTGGAGATTTTGCAAGCTACCACATGTTGTTTAATAAGCAAATTTTCTACTCAAGTGAGCCACTGTGAGTCGCTATTACTTGCAAACTGTGACTAATAACAGTA